>CM070479.1:38110288-38264266 GCA_036324585.1 Champsocephalus esox
AACTGAATTGTGATGAATTGTGATTGAAACTTTGGGAGTTAGCCTTTATATGTCCACGTTACCATGACACAAACTATGTCATGCGATGGGTACACGATGCCCTCACGATGTCCTTACGAAGGGCAAAATAGACACACAAAGTCAACACGAAAATGAATCTTCGCAAGGTCCTTCTGCAAAATCTTTGGCATGTCAAAGATTTTGCCACCGCTCCCGAAGTTGCTGCCGGAGCCTGATAAATTCCACCGGCGGTCATACAATGGCTTAAGATGCCCTCACGAATGCCTTACGAAGGGCAAAATGGACACACGAAGTCAACACGAAAATGAACCTTCACAAGGTCCTTCGGCAATGCTTTGTGATGCCAAAGATGTTGCCACCGCTCTCGAAGTTGCTGCTGGAGCCTGAGAAACTCCACCGGCGGTCATACGATGGCTTAAGATGCGCTCACGAATGGCCCGATGTTGCTACGATCACAGCCGAATTTGAAATGTTCCTTTATCATGTGTCCATCGGGAGTCAATTTCGGGACAGTGTGACAGGGCCTTAAAGGTCACACATGCAGAGCACACAGCACACACAGTGACATTTGTATCTACAGATAAATATTAAGCCTGACAAAGTACTTAATGTCTAATATATTGCTTTCCTGCAATGTTAACTATTTTAAGCACTTATTTGTTTATTATTTGTATATTATTAAACTGATATTATACATATGTAGTATACTCTTAAAAGATGTATGTAGTATAAGAAATGGTCAGAATGACAGTTTAATGGTGGAGGTATACACACATATTGATAGATGTGTTTTAATGCACTGTTGAGGAACCTGCGACCCACGTTTTTCATTCTTTGCATAACTACACCATAGTTGTGTATAATATGATATGTCAATAAACCTTAGCTTAGAACATCTTGAAAGGGATGTGCAAACTAGTCATTATATACAGTCTTTAATTAACTATTAGTAGAGAATAACGAGTAATGAATATACTTTATAGGGATCCTATTAATATCTAATAATCAAATAATACAATTCAATGACGTTCTTCAACCACCAGGTGTCCCTTTCTATCAGCTCTGCACCGTTATGGTGTAAATACAGCCTATCTACCAATTGGATCAAATATAAAAGTCAGCCGAATTGGTGTTGATACTGCAAGGAGATGTATTGTGTGAAAATAAATGTAAGATGTTGATTAATTGCTGATATATTTATGATCCACGTCACGTTTTCAGTGTTGGCGGCAGTTCTTCCTGTTTGTCTAGAAGTCTTCTCATCAGGGCTCTATAAATAGAGAATTACGGCAGATACTATGTAATATTTAATGCAGCCAAACCGTGTATTACAATGCCGTTATGTGATGACTTTCAAAGAGAAAAGCAAGCACACTCGGAATAAAGTATTATTTTATTTTTAAAAAACGTTTTCAGATTTCACATCGCATAAACACCAAATCCCAGCATGCATTGCGGCTAAACCATCCAATCATCGAGCTGAGGATCTTACCTACGTCTGTTTCTGGTTTCGTTTATGACCGATGTATTTTGTTATACACACATTCCTTCACATTTTAATTTGCATTAAAGCATTTTGTGAGGCCTTCTAACATGTTTTTAAATATAACTACGGTTGTAGTTGAAGAGTTTGTAAATTAAGATGAACCAAAGCTGTTGCCTGGCAACTCAATCGCACAATGTCACGTCCGTTAATTCCACATCCACATTGCCTTGCCTTGCCTTGCCTTGCCTTGCCTTGCCTTGCCCTGCCTCGCCTTGCCTCGCCTCGCCTCGCCTCTGTCCCCTTGTGGGACAGAGGAATAATAATTCAGAACCTGCTGAAATCTGAATCTTACTACTTGGCATATGTTACAAACAAAATAAAACATCTTCATGGTGAACTAAATAACATATTTAAATAGCTCGGAAATGTCTGATGAGCATCTGTGTTATTCCTAAATAAAATCCTTGTAATCTTTCTCAAATCTAAATATAACAATGAACTATTCCTGTTTGTGGTAAAGACACACACTAACGTTATGTAATACTATTTCATTATGGATTCAAAAACAACTAAAGTATTGATGCTGTCAGAGTGAATGATTTCCTGAGTGTATCTGTTCTGTAAGGTATGTAATTCTCCGCTTGGATCGTGTGCAGAAATCTCATCAATTGCACCTGGGAATAGCCTACTGCTTCTACCTGTCTATTATCAAGCTGAAAAATGAATACAGAATTCCAACATACTGTCATCAAATGTCTTTCTATTATGAATTTAAATTTCCCTTGTGTTCATTTATATCGCCATAATGACCTAAACAACAAAGTCTATGGCTTTTACTTCTAATTCTTTACCAGGCTTACAAGATGTTGTCTCAATTAAATACTGTGTCATTACATTACTATGTTTTAGCTTAACTTAACTGTACTATGTACTTTCTACATTTCAAACCTCAGTTACTCTAATTATTATATGTTACAAATATTACAAAATGGTTTCATTATCACAGGTCAACTTATTCGGTATTCTATTCTGGAATTACAGCTCTCACAGTAGCCCCTTGGCCACTGCATCTGTGTTACCTGTTATAATTCAATCAATATGTAGAAACATGTCAACATTCATCTTATCCCCAGGTTAATTATAAAACAATTGTTCAATGCTCAGTTTGAACATTTGGGTTGGGACGGAAGGTTTCTTTCAATCCTTAAAAGAAAAATGTAAATTGAATTTTACAGCCATGTTGACATTATACATTATACACACTCCCCCCTTTTTATACATGAACTCATGTGTAACAAAATCCTGTAATGGGGAGGGGGAAAAAACCTTCAGTTAATATTGGTTAGCGAAATAGCGAACATTATTTAAAATGTTACATCCATTATTATTATTTCCAAAGTAAACACTTCAGTGAAAATAAGTGTTTCTTGTGAGTCTTTTCAGAGGTATTTCAGCATAGGCGGGTACACTTTATCTACAAAAATATGTCATATGCGGAGCACCATTCCTTATTCATCCATGATTTCAACTATGATTTCCAAGATGGTTCTAACTTTTCATTGGGAGAGACTTCTGCCTCCCACCTTTCTTGAAACTTGGTACAAAACTCACTTCCTTGTAGTACTACTACTACTGCAATTAATGTACACCTAATTAGTATTAACATGTCTAATAGATCTATATCAGAAACTTGTGTACATAACTTATCTTGAGACAAACCATTACTAGGATCTGTGTAGCTCTGCTATGTATTTCATAGCTCATTATACTCATTTATCTTCAATTCTGGTCTACTTAAAAAACAATGTTAAACTCTTTAGCAGTGTGTGGAACCTTGGGTGTCCGAACATGCAACAATTACTCCCTCCTTTATCAAGGATTTAAAAACAGAAGTCATTTCATATTTCCACCTTAATGCCCTCCTATGGTGATAACTATGCTACAATGGTGAAATCAATACTTTAGATTGGAATACTATTCATGGTTCATATTTTTGTCTTTACGTAGACCTATTCAAGTTCTTTAAATGTGGTCCCTTTTATGTGCGTTTGCAAGGAAACGTATTGTGTGAAAAAAAATGTAAGATGTTGTGTAATTGCTGAAATATTTATGATCCACGTCACGTATTCAGTTTTGGCGGCAGTCATTCCAGTTTGTCTAGAAGTCTTCTCATCAGGGCTCTATAAATAGAGAACTACGGCAGATATGTAATATTTAATGCAGCCGAACCGTGTATTACAATGCCGTTATGTGATTATTTTCAAAGAGAAAAGCAAGCACACTCAGAATAAAGTATTATTTTATTTTTTTTAAACACCATTTCCAAACGTGCATTGCGGTTAGATGTGAGACTGGGTTGAACTGTCATAATCTGCACATTTCTTATTCTATCTACATTAGGGATGGGTATTGTTAAGGTTTTAACGGTACTACTACTTTTATCGATACCGCTTATCGATCCGGTCTTTTAACGGTACTTTTCTTTTGGAGAAAAAATAAGGAAAATTAACTAAACAAATTGTAAACAAAACTAACATTGCTTTTATTTAAATATTTCACATCAAAAGAAACAACAATGTTTTAACAAATTGCATTAAATAATCTGATGACATAATTGTAAACAGAATAGCTGAAACTTTAACAAAATAAATAACTCAGTTACCTCTAATCATTAACCCATGTTTGTATAATGTAGTTAACTCCGTGTGTTGCTGCTAGCATACATAATACCTGACGTGGAAACGTTACTCGTGGATGGGGCTACAGAGCTACTAGAAAGACAGTCAAAAACAGTGCATTTTCTCTGTCTGAGTGGTGCACTTTTGCTAAATGTTTAGACAAATTGCTCATGTTACCGCCCTTACATTCTAAACTCTTATTGCACTTTTGGTAACAAGCATTGTCCACATCAAGACGGGTAAAGTTTACCACACCTCTGAGCCCGTTCTCTCCGCCATCTCCCCCGTGTGTGTGTGTTGCTGCGTGTAGCCAACACACTCTCACTCCATAATCGTCCAGGAGCGACGTTTGGTCAGGGTCCCGTGGCGTGCAGTTGTGACGCTCCTAGGCTCCTTCAGCTTCATAAAGGGACGCAAATAGTTTTCAACTGATTGCAATTTATTCCCATCTGCGGCGGGATTTGACGCTCATGGAAGCACGGCATTCGTTTGTGTCGGCTGCCCTTAAAGGCAATGTGAGCGTCCATTCTCATTGGATAACGGAGAATTGTACACCCGGAAGTAAGTATTCCCCTTACTGTCGATTGATTTTACAGTGATATCTGCACTACTCATCGACTAAAAAACACCAGATTATCCTGTTATTTACACAACATTGATTGGTTTAAATTGTGTGCAATGCTTTTGTATTTTTCCCCTTTCGATTCGGAGAAACAAATATTTTTTCGGAGTAAAGGATGGCAGAAGACACTACACTACCCAGAATCCCCAGCTATCGTTTGGACTACACCATGTGCTCTGTATGACAAACCCCCTTTTTTTTCACCATTCATTCCAATGGCTGGCGTCTATGTCACGTGATCTTCAAATTTCTCCCTGCAGAAAAAAAAACATGGGCGAACTTCGTTTTATTCTCAGTGGAAAATGCCTATTTTAAAGTTAGTTTGGTCATTAAAATGCGTTTTGATGTCATTTGATGTGAGAAATATGAGTTGTTATTTGAGATTATGTGTGCAGTGGATGTACATCATCTTTAGTTTGCTAGTTATTACGAAGATTACTTTAGGAAATCGCGACGTTTTCATTGTTACCAAGGTGGTTGCTAGGGACGCTGCTATCGATATGATTTATGTTATGTTGTGTAACTGTTTAATGGTGTTATCTTTATTGCTACCCCCTTCCCCGTCAATGTATAGTGTTGGTCCACAGCGCAAACATATTAGTTTAACAAAATCCGCATCTAAAGATAGCCTACGTTATTTTCCCCTGTGCAATTCCAGTCTCACATCTCACAGCACATCGTCATTAACAAATACCGGAAACAGACCAAAAACATTTTTTTTAAATTAAAAAATACTTTATTCCGAGTTTGCTTGCTTTTCTCTTTGAAAGTCATCACATAACGGCCTTGTAATACACGGTTCGGCTGCATTAAATATTACATATTTGTTCTCTATTTATAGAGCCCTGATGAGAAGACTTCTAGACAAACATGAGGAACTAAAAACGTGACGTGGATCATAAATATATCAACAATCAAACAAAATCTTCCATTTCTCTTCACACAATACGTCTCCTTGCAGTATCAACACTAATTCGGCTGACATTTGATCCAATTGTATTTACACCATAATGGTGCACAGCTGATAGAAAGGGACACCTGGTGGTTAAAGCACGCTAAATGTATTAGCTGGTAGCTCTTTCCTTCAGCGTCAGCTTCAGCGTCAGACAGACGAAGACTGACAAAGACAAAGGAGTCCTGCTGGAGTCACGAGGGTGGCAAAGAGGAAGTAAATCCTACTCTGATTGAGCTAAGTATTGCTGGTGTCTTATTTTTCTTTTCTTTAGCTTTCTAGCCCCTCATGCTATAATCATGTGTATTTTCTCCATTCCTGTTCATGTGTCTTCTCGCAATTATCACTGGCCCCGTGTATCTCCTAATCTCTATAACCGGCCTGCTCTTGTCTATCCCACGTGCTCCACTGAGATCCAACATCTAATTTCAGGTGGCCTGTGGAACTGCCAGTCAGCTGTTCCTACGCCTCCCTGCAGTCCCTGGATTTCCTTGCTCTAACTGAGACCTGGATTACTCCATTCAACACATCCACCCCAGCAGCTCTCTCCACAGCATATTCCTTCTCCCATACACCCAGACCCACTGGCAGAGGCGGGGGCACTGGTCTCCTGCTCTCTCCCAAATGGAGCTTTTCCCTCTTCAAGCTACCTAACTTCACTCGTTCCACCTTTGAATTCCATGGCGTCACAGTAACCCATCCTATACAATTAACCAATGTTGTTCTCTACCGTCCACCAGGCGCCTTGGGGGACTTCTTGGAGGAATTGGATAATCTCCTATAATACATCCCTGAATCTGGCTCTCCCGCTGTACTTCTCGGAGACTTCAATCTCCAGACGGGGAAGATAGACAAACTAACATCTCTGTTAACCGCCTTTGCTTTCTCATTGTCTCCGTCCCCACCAACTCATAAAGCTGGCAATGTCCTTGATCTCATATTCTCAAGGAACTGTGCTACTTCTAACCTCTCTGTAAACCCGCTCCACACATCCGATCACTTCTTCATCTCATTCTCTCTACCCCTTTCCAAACATAACAAACTAATCTCTTCTCATCCTGCACCTGTCCGCCGTAACCTCCGTTCCCTCTCCCCCTCCACCTTTGCCTCATCGGTGCTGTCAGCCCTCCCTTCCTCTGATTCGTTCCAACTCCTGCCTCCAAACTCTGCTACAGAAACTCTCCTCTCTACTCTCTCATCCTCTCTGGACTCTCTCTGTCCTCTCACATCTCGGCAGGCTCGTCAGTCCCCTCCTGCTCCCTGGCTAAATGACGCATTGCGTGCTAATAGAACCGTCCTTCGGGCAGCAGAGCGAAACGGTGGAAATCCAAACACCATGACGACCTCCAAACCTATCAGGCTCTCCTCTCCTCTTTCTCTGCTTCAATCTCTCAGACAAAAAGCACTTTCTTTCAAGACAAGATCCCATCTTCCTATTCCAATCCTAAAAAGCTATTTTCCATCTTCTCCACCCTCTTGGACCCTCCCAAAGCCCCTCCCCCTCCTCACTTCTGTCAAGCGACTTTGTTAACCACTTTGAAAAAAAGGTTGATGATATTCGCTCTTCTTTTTCTGACTCACCCTTACTCACCGCTGGGTCACTAGACCCTCCTTCCACCCGCACACTAACCTCCTTTTCCCCTCTCTCGCCAAGTGAGGTTCTTACCATCATTACCTCTGCCCGCCCCACCACCAGTCCTCTCGACCCTATCCCTTCAAACCTCCTTCAGACTATCGCTCCTGATATTTTACCGTTTCTCACCCATTTCATCAACACTTCTCTTACTTCTGGTCACTTTCCAAATAGTCTCAAGGAGGCAAGAGTAAACCCTCTCCTAAAGAAACCCAATCGCAACCCGTCTGGCGTTATAAACTACAGGCCTGTCTCTCTCCTCCCGTTCCTGTCTAAAACACTTGAACGTGCTGTCTTTAAACAACTCTCCTGTTATCTCCATCAGAACAACCTTCTGGATCCGCAACAGTCTGGTTTCAAGGCAGGTCACTCCACAGAAACTGCCCTCATCACTGTTACTGAGGAACTGCACACTGCTAAAGCAGCCTCCCTCTCCTCTGTCATCATCCTGTTGGACCTGTCTGCTGCATTCAACACGGTGAACCATCAGATCCTCCTTCGCACTCTCCAAGAACTTGGAGTTTCAGGCTCTGCACTTTCCCTCCTCACCTCATACCTCAAAGACCGTACCTACAGGGTAACTTGGAGAGGGTCCGAGTCCGACCCTTGTCAATTAACTACAGGGGTCCCTCAGGGCTCTGTTCTTGGTCCCCTCCTCTTCTCCCTGTGCACAAACTCGCTCGGATCTGTCATTAGCCCGCATGGTTTTTCATACCACTGCTACGCTGACGACACCCAATTAATTCTGTCCTTTCCCCGCTCAGAGACCCAGGTTGTCGCACGGATCTCTGCTTGTTTAGCTGACATCTCTCAGTGGATGTCCGCTCATCATCTCAAGCTCAACCTTGACAAAACTGAACTGCTTTTCCTTCCAGGAAAAGATTGTCCCACTCTTGACCTAACTATCAACATCGGCACCTCTGTTGTTTCCCCGACCCAGACTGCAAGGAATCTGGGTGTGATCCTAGATAACAACCTGTCCTTCACTGCAAACATCGCTGCTACAACCCGTTGTTGCAGATACACGCTTTACAACATCAGGAAGATACGTCCCCAGCTGACCCAGAAAGCTACGCAGGTTCTGGTACAGGCTCTCGTCACCTCACGCCTAAACTACTGCAACTCCCTCCTGGCTAGTCTACCTGAATGTGCCATCCGACCTCTGCAGCTCATCCAGAATGCAGCGGCTCGTCTGGTCTTCAACCTTCCTAAATTTTCCCACACCACGCCGCTCCTCCGCTCCCTTCATTGGCTTCCGGTAACTGCTAGAATTCACTTCAAGACACTGGTAGTTGCTTACCATGCTGCGAATGGATCTGGCCCTTCCTACATCCAGGACATGGTTAAACTGTACACCCCAGCGTGTGCTCTACGCTCTGCATCAGCCAAACGACTCGCTGCGACTCGCAAACGACTCGCTGCGAGGGGGGACCCAAGTTCCCATCAGCAAAAACACGTGGGTTTGCTATCCTGGCTCCAAAATGGTGGAATGAGCTCCCCATTGACATCAGGACGGCAGAAAGCTTACACACCTTCCGGCGCAGACTGAAAACTCATCTCTTTCGACTCCACCTCGAGCGATATAATTACTAACAAAGAACTGCTAACAGAGCACTTATATACTAATAAAGGACTGGCTTATCTATAGCCAGTTGAGTAGCACTTGAAATACTTGGCTCTATGAAACCTGATGCACTTATATGATTCTGTTTTCTTCAAGGTTGTGTCTTCCTGGTCGAATGTACTTATTGTAAGTCGCTTTGGATAAAAGCGGCAGCTAAATGCAATGTAATGTAATGAAATGTATTATTTGTATTTTTAGATATTAATAGGAGACACAGACAGACAAACTAATAAGGCTTTATTTAAACATTACATAATACTTTAGGTTAAGGTCTTATTTTGGGGGTATAAATAATAAGCCTGACAAAGTACTAATATATTGCTTTCCTGCAATGTTAACTACTGTATGTGTAAGCACTTATTTAAACTGATATTATACATATGTATTATACTCTTATAAGATGTATGTAGATAGTATAAGAAATGTGCAGAATACGACAGTTTAATGGTGGAGGTATACACACATATTGATAGATGTCTTGTAATGCACTGTTGAGGAACCTGTGACCCAAGTTGTTCATCTCCGACCTTGTCAGGAATTGAATATTCAATAAATAAAGAACACAGAATTATTAAATATAAAACACAGAATTTGTGTGATTATACTAAATGATTTACAAATAAACACCACTGCATATTTACAACTGTTACACATGCTGATGTAACGCAAATGTTTTCAACTTGGGATCAATAAAGTATATCTTATCTTAAGATGATCGATGGCTACTGCCGTATTTGCAAAATGTGCCTCTGAACCTTGACAAGTGCATGTTTCAGGCTTATCAATGAACAACAGGAGGGGTCACAGACATAAGACCAGCTGTTAAATAAAGCTCTTCTGACCTTAGCTGGCATGCTAATGCTGCCCATTATGGGCACAAGCCATTTTCACCCATTTATTAATTATATGTTTTAAATGTGAGTGTTTTCTATCCCCTAAACCTCTAGGGATGTACACAGTTTAATACTGGCAACTTCTTATTATGGGAAATACGAAAACGTCTTTTAAAACTACAACTCCCAGTAGAGACGTGCCATAGATAGAGAACATGTTGCGAAACACACAATAACCAGCATATGTAGTTCTGGGGACGGGGTGGGGGAGGGGGCGACGTGGTGGACCCGTTCAATTTTGGACAGTCTGTCGTGGTTCCATCCCATTTCGAGTGCTGTTCGACGCTCGGCGTCAACCTCGGAGCACACTCCAATCACAGAACTTGAGGACTATCACGGGGTTTGGCAACGAAGCGGAGAGAATGCTTACTTCCGGGTGTAAAATTCTCTAAAGCAATTACTATGAGCTGCTCCGACCCTCGGACCTGACGGACTCCAACTTGTGTTTATTAATAAAACATAAACACAAGGATAAGTATGTGTTATTGTTGAGTAAATAACAGTGTGTGGTTTAGAAAAGAAGACAAAATTAGAAGGAAAAAACAATGAAACAATACAGATTTAAGTATTCAGAACCCCGACTCTCCCCATAACTGACGGCAACAAAAGTCCTCCATTATTCAATTGAAATAAAGAAGTACAAACAATAAGTGTGGCTTGATATTGAGTAAGAAAAAGGTTGATAAACGCTGTGAGAATGGATCTGCGGGTAGCATTCGCTCGCGATCTCAAGTCGTCTATACATACGTTTAGGGAGCTATATAGAAGCCTATGGACATCCCGGAAAGTTGAAAATGTACGCTAAGGGCCGCCCCCTTGCGTTGGAAAAAGCCGACACAGGGGACTTGACATAACGTCAACATAGGCCGACCTGGGAGTGAGGATGTGTTGGTGAAACCGTGACGCGCCACCCTAATTGCGCCACATAAGCACATAGGTGCGCCTCAGATGAGGCCCCCCTCCGCAAGGTGTGGCCCCACACAGTCTGCATCATCTGCCTGTAGGGAGGGACGGCCCTGGGAACAACAGCAGCAGTACCAGTATGAATTGTAGTTGAAATATAGCCAGTGATGCATGACGTCCACTGTGGACAGGTGGTTCATGATTTCCTGCAAACATAAAATCAATACTTTGATAATTTATGAATGATATGATTCCTTAGTTGTTACTTGATGTCACCACATTTGTTATACCTGCAGGGGACACTTTCCATAAAAGGATTGGCAAGATATAGATGGGTGCAGGGGCGGCGGGTGCTGTAGGCTAGGGAAGGCTAAGCCTTCCCAAATATTTGTGTCACTGCATCCTGGTAAAATATAAATATAATGTATAATGTCTGTGTCTTTGACATTAGCGCTGCTAGCCACCTGTGCCCTCTACTAAGAAGCCAGTTCAACAGACCCTGGATATGTTTGAGTAGCAAACAAACTAACAACAACAAACTAACAAACAAGATCTCGCTAAGCGGTCCTACGACGCTGGTTATCAACTCGGTAAATCAAACCAGGGTTTCTCTCTCCAGCTGAGAGCGCGTTCACATGAAAGGGGCGGGGTTAGCTACATTTGACCAATCACAAACAGGGACAAGTGTACTGACAGCGCAGCGTCATACTTCATTCATGAAAAGTAAACTAATATTAGACAAATATGAGCTTTAAACATCCATGACTTAAACATATAATCCAGGATACAAGCCACAGAGTGTCACCTGCAAGGTGAATACAGAACAACTGGTTAAAAAATAACTAGGCCTACCGAGTGTTTGAAAGCGTATAGTTTTATGATATCACTGCCCCATCTGAGACACGAGTGGATCTGACTTTAATTACATTTGACTCGAGTGTTTCGTCAACATAATGTGTTGCTTAAAATAATACTTCTACATACAGTATGTGACACTGTAAGTGTTGCATGGCCAGATACGGCTGGAGAAGCTGACTCAGATAAGGAAATATATGATATATTATGATATTATATGATCGATGATCTGATTGATGATGTAATGATAAGTGTGACACGTCGGCGTCTTCTCTGCATACGGCTGTTTAAACTGTATTTCCTTTATCCTGTATGACTTGAGAGATTGAAACTCTGCACACTGAGTTGATCTATTTTCTTTAGACGCCGGAGGCGGACATTTTCAGGTAAAAAAAGTTAGTTATTCTTCCCAAACCTGAGCCTCACGCGCCGCCTATGGATGGGTGACTTGGTCCATGTGGCTTTCTGTCGTCCATCTTGGTTTAGAGACATGTATCATGCACTTCCACTGACTTGGCACTGAGTAGCAGTGTATGGGATCATGCAATAGGGTTCTATGTAGTGGCTGATGGTGCAACTATGCAAAAAAGAAGAATACATAGAAAACACCTTTTGAATAGCTGTCCACTGTAGTGACCTCTATGCATGAAAAGTTTAACTTCCGCCGACATGGATGGATGCGGTGCTTCCCTGAGTGTGAAATACCGCTGCCAATGGGAATACATTGCAATCAGTTGAAAGCTCTTTGCGTCTGTTTATGAAGCTGAACGGGACTCGGTGCGTCACAACTGCACGCCATAGGACCCTGACCAAACGTCGCTATTGGACTATCGGGGAGTGAGTCTGTGTTGTCTAGCATCGTCACACGACACAAGGAAGCAACAATCTCATAGCAATTTATGATTTAACTTGAATTGGAAGGTGCATTCCGGTTATACGGATGAAACACAGATCAGTTGTTAACCAAAACGTCACACAACCTGGAACAGAAACAGGCGATCATCATTGATAGTTCTTACAAAACTTTCCGAACGGCAATGCAAAAGTTGTATTTTATTCCTAAACTGCAACCTGCAATCGAACAGAATGAAGTACCTCCTTAAGATCAAGGACATACAACCATGTTATTTTCTTACCTGTCTTCTTACCAAAGAGGTATGATGATTACAATCTATAAAAACACAGTGAATGTTGTAAAGTAAAGCAAAAGCTCTTACAATAGTAGATTGTTTGATATGTCCTCCTCTCTGTGTTTTATATTTGCTTCACTGCACACAGAAGGTGTTCTCTGCTGCTCCCCCTGCTCTGTGGGCCATACCAGGAAAATGCAGGATGGCCTACATTTTACATCTAATCCTAATGACATTCTCATGGCTGCCAGTCAAACACCCCTCTCTCTCTCTTTTTTTCTCTCTCTCTTTCTCTCCTTGAAAGTACCCCTCAGCCCATATAGTGAGAGTAACACATCACTAGGAATATGATTTTGCTCACTAAGCCCAAAATAACTGCAGATCATTCCCTATAGCCTTGAAAAAAACATGAAAGATAACCTTCACTTTTTTTCTTTTTCTTACAATGAATGTGTGGCCTAAAACACTTGGTTTGTTAATTAAAATCTGTACATGTACAGACAGTTATGGTCCCCAGGTGACTTCCAAATCCCATCGCAATACTCAAACATAATTATTTCAAGCTTCGGACTCTACACATATTTGATGGCCCATTGTCCTCCATTTGGGATCATGCATCAGTTGTGTGTGAACTGTGAAGGCTAGTTTAGTATACTCCTGTACCAATCAGCCAAATCAGGGTTGTGCTTGTCCTGATTTCTGTACAATATTTGAAGAAAGATTGTATTGAATTTTTTTACACTCTATTTAACTGGTCAATAGGGAGGAAAACGGGGGCTAACAGCTAAAGGCTAATAGAACTACAGTGCTTATAGAAAGTCATCATACCCTGTGAAAATCGTTACCTTTTGTAACATTAAACCCTGGATTTAAATCTAACGTTTTCTTAACTGTATGTACACATAATAACCCTCATCATCAAAGCGAAAACAACGTTCTGCACAATTATTACAAATTAATATGTAAAATACCTGGTTTGATTAAGTGATCAGCCCCTTAGAGTCAACTTCCAGATAAAACACCAGGCTAATACATTTAAGTGATTTAGATTACTTCAGAATAAAACCAGCTGTTTCTTGAGGATTCCACTACTATAGTAGTCCATGATACTGCAAATAATTCACTATGGTTGGAAAAAGTGCCTTCAAAAGGCTTCTGGGATGAAGTTGTAGGAAGGAAGAGTGCTGTTCAGAGCATCATTAAGAAGTGGAAAGCGAATGGCACAACCAACACCTTGCCTAGATCAGGCCGTTCATCCAAACTTGATGACCGAGCCAGAAGGACATTGATCAGAGAAGCTACCAAGAGGACAAAGGAAACTTTGAAGGACTTACAAGTCTTGTCTGTGTCTGGGACTGGTCAGTTCGTGCATTAGACAACAATCTCAATATCTCAAACATTTTGTGTGCTTGCGCGAGCGAGCGAGAGTTTGCGCACCGGTGGGTATCTACCGGAGATTGTTGTGGTTAGCGTCTGGTGCTAGCTAGCCAAGCTAACGGATATAAGGAGCTTTTTCAACAACAAGGTAGAGGGAGAACTCTCTCCTGTCAGACTAAGATTCTCAGATAACCTCAGCTCAGGTGAAGTAAAGGACACTCAGTGTTTAGATAGTTAACTTTAGTCTAGTTATCTCAGTGGGTCTCAAACAGTTTGTTTTAAAATGGGAGTGATTTGTAAAATATCTATGAAGAAATAGAAAATCTGTTGACAGTTCTGTTTCATATCGGTGTTGAGAGATCTCTTAATGTTGCTCTCAAAGTGCACCAGATTGATGCTTTTAACTTCAATATTTCCCGGGGTGGAAGCATGCCCCCGGACCCCACTAGAGGAGGTGAGGACACTCCTAGAGGAGGTGAGGTCCACCCCCCACTTGTAAAAATAGCACTTACACCTAAATGCCGTGAGCTGATTATCGAGCCTTCATTGCAACAGTCGCGGCCCACCGGTACACTGCGTGTGCGTGTGGGGAGTGTTGCAGTAGAAAATTCAACTGTGCTGCGCTGGTGCATTAATGGGAAACCCTTAATGTTTGACCACCCTCCATGAAACGTCAAGCTACCCCACAGCACCCGCTAGAGAAAATCTCTGGTGCCGCCACTGTTGCCATGTGGAAAAGGTTCAACAGTCAGGTGAGACTAAGATTGAATTTTTTGGACTGAATTCCAAGCGCCATGTTTGGGGGAAATCAAACACAGCACATCACACAAAACATATGATATCTACTATGAGACACGGTGGTGGCAACATTATGTTGTGCGGATGTTTCTCTTCAGCAGGGATGGGCACTTGGTCAGGATTGAAGGAAAATGGATGCTGCCAAGTACAACCACATTCTGGTTGAAAACCTGCACCTTTCTGATAGACAGTTGAAAATGGGCAGGTCATTCCCCTTCCAACACACAACAACAATTTGAAAAAACACAACCGGATCTGCCACGTCCTTAAGTGGCCAAGTCAGAGCCCTGACTTAAATATGATAGAACATCTGTGGATGGACTTGAAGAAAGCAGTCTTTTTTGGCAAATTGCATTGGACATTCTATGTGTTATACAAAGGACATACAAAACGGTTTCACTTTGGTAACGAAAATATGCAGCATTAGGCCACCAAGTAATGAGCTAGATCTTATCCAGACCTAAGAAATTAACTGGCCTGCTACAGATCGACAAGTTATTGCCCAATAACTTAGACACAGTTACAGTACATGAACTTTGTGATTCTTATAATCTTCCTGCCAATCCAAGCCAACCAAAGCCTCTATTCTTCTAAGTTTATTATCACTTTAGGTTTATGATTGTACTGTACATAATACTTCATCTTGTGCTGGTAGAAAATAAAAAGCTGCTTCTGATAGATAAAAGAGATTCAATTAAAAACAGATATGCACTCATGCATCTGGAATACTTGCAGACCTCAGACGTATATGGATTTTGGATTGTAGTGGTTTATCTGCTGAAAATGTAAAACAACACATTAATTATTTCAAACTTCATGAATGTTAATACACTTTTTTTGGCTAATACTTTCCGAACAGTGTTGGGTCATTGTTTGTTGGTGACGGAGTTCACCGGTGAGTGTTCTGTTCGGTATTTCTCATTTATCCTTGAAATAAAGGGTTTCTCAAGAGTTATCTGCATTTGGGTCCTGCTTCCTTCACTCATCCGTGACAATAATACCTGCGATGCCGTGAACCAATCACCTTTGAGGGGGGGAACCTATCGTTGATTAAACACTATCCAGTGTTTCCCCTACCATTGTCTTGGAGGGGCGCTGCGCCCCGCCAACGGAGCCCCGCGCCACCCCTAAAATTCAAGGTGTTTAAAAAAAATAATATATATATTATTTTATTTTTTTAAATATCTAGCACTAAATTGCAAATAATCTATGACTACTGTCACTTTTCACATTGAACATGTGCTCTTTTATTAAATAAACTAAACGCTTTCATTTTAAATTGTGAGTTTAGTGTTTTTGACCCTAAGAAACACTGATGCATTAATCAATAATCCACAGCTCCTCTCTCTGCTCCAGAGGATTTAAAAAATATATATCCCAATGCCATAAAAATGCATCAGTGACGTGGTTGAAATCTTGTCTCCAGAAAACAAAAAACTGAAACAAGCGGTATGTGTGTTTGATGTGGCTCTTTGCAGTAACAGAGAAAAAATGTGGCTCTTAACCTCTGACTGGTTGGCCACCCCTGATCTAGTGTATTCATACTGTACCCCTCCTTACTGTTTATTCATCATTCAACCATTTACACCTTCCTTTTTTCCCGTCAAGAGGTTGAAAAAGATTGAGTCCTATGTTTCCAATTGGTTCCCAAATCTGAACATTGACCAGTGGCATAAGATCAGGAGCCAGGTAAATGAGAGACTGAGAAGCCCCCGAAAAACAGATCCCGAAATAGCTCGTCCTGGTTTCTGCAGCAGATAGGCGTACAGTATGGTGTCTGTTATGTCAGTTATTTAAAATAAAATGTTGAAAACTGAACTTATAAATTGTTTCGTCTTTTTATTTTATTTATAATTTTCGGGACGGGGAGACGTGGGGAGACGTGTGTGATTAAAAATTAATTTGCAGAAATGTAAAGTGATATTCATATTCTTGACGGGAAGAGCCGTGTAAATGGGTGGCCATATATGCATTTGAAAAGCAATATAAATCACACAGTTATTATACAATAGGCTATAAAAGCACCATCGATAACCATTACCTTTATCCAATTCAAACTTTGGACGGGAAAAAAGGAAGGTGTACATGGTTGGGCTATACTGTAGGCCTACTGTATACATACAAAGGCCATTCAAGCTAGAGTTCTTCTGGAAATGTTCACATCAGGCCAGAGTCCTGCATCGGGTGACCCGCAAAAAAGGTGATTCGCGGGTGGTATTTTTTCAAACGCTTTTTTCCGGGTTCGGTTCTGGGTAAAACAAAGATGATGCGGGTTGGGTCGCGGGTATTGGATAATAAATATATTAAAATGATAATAATTTAGTTTAATGTTTAAATCCTCAGACCTCTCCCCCGCGGGACCGTGCATAATCATAACCTCTGCAGCGCATCAATCTGCTGCTGTGCGCGCCACATTCGAAATGGCTGAGGTGAAGCTCTCTAGTGGAGAATACAGCATTTTCAATAACACTTCCGGGTAGCGGGGCGGGTTCGGTATTGCACGTCGCAGGTGCGGGGCGGGAGCGGGTCTTGAAAATC
Organism: Champsocephalus esox; assembly: GCA_036324585.1. Taxonomy (NCBI): domain Eukaryota; kingdom Metazoa; phylum Chordata; class Actinopteri; order Perciformes; family Channichthyidae; genus Champsocephalus; species Champsocephalus esox. The sequence goes on from CM070479.1 coordinate 38,127,799, forward strand.
AGACCTGTGCAGGACTCTGCATCAGGCACCTTCAAGTTAAACAATACTACAGTAAACAATTTACACAGTAGGCCTAAATTATGTGGATTAAACCACATTTATTTCGTTAAAAACCTAACCTCTCAACTCCAACACTGCACATCACCATGGAAACCTTTGATCGCTGGACACGTCGTCAGCTCAAATATAAACACCTGTGTCATGGAACACGATGATGTCATAACTCCAACTGACATGCTCAGAGCAGCAGACTTCAGATAATGGTTAATGGTCCAGCCTTCAACATGTTAGGTGCCATTAGTGAGTTTTCCTCAAAAGCTGTTGCAATGACAACGCCTCCCTCGCCGTAAAACACGATTTTGCTATAACTCCTATGAAAATAAAAGTGACTCAAACTTCACAAGTGCTCAAACTTCACATGTGTGCTAACAGTCCAGCCGTGAAGACATCTATTTGACAGTTTTAAGATTTGGGGTATTGACAGTTCAGCTACCAATAGCAAGGTGATATTGACCTGTATGTTTCATATTTGCACATTTATATTTTTGTAAAATGTGTACTGAAGGTTAGACAGGAAACCGGGTACAGGAAGTAGGAACAAGTGAACTGAATAGCATAGCAGTAGACTGCTACTAATTGTCCCTATGCAACCTGAAGAGTAAAAGGGTAAAGTCCATCAGAAAGCAATGACTGTAAGTGTAAGTGTAGTCCTTACACTTACACTGTAAGGATTAGTAACATGTATTGTGTTTATGTGATGACATTTGGAGATGTTTGAACTCAATGAGAAAAAGCATTCATGCTAGCATTAGCATACACCCTAGCGTTAGCCATACTAGCCTGTATACATGTTTAAAGGTGGGGTAGGTCCTATGGGTAGGTCATTTTTGGAGAAACCAGCTCGAGTGCGCTAGAATTTGAAAATACACAACCGGATCTGCCACTTCCTTACAGAGCCCCTACTCCAACACACACGAACGCGCACATGACCAATGAGGGCACAAGATACGTTTTTTGCACAGATGAAAGGCTGACAGGCAGGTAGGCCATCCAGTTACTTTAGCCGGGCCGGCTCAGATGATTGGTCGTGCTTTTTACAGTACTACGGCTTCCACAGATGACGTTTTTGTATGGATTTTTTGTCAAAGCACTTAAGATATTCATTACTATCGGGATGTTAAGAGCATTCCATGGAATATAACAAAAAGTATATCTCGAGACGGTTTCTCAAACTTACCTACCCCACCTTTAATGCACAGCTAGCATTAGCTATATTTACCTTGTTTACACTTAGCGGTCATATGTGTTAATCTGTGTATGTTATACTTGCATGTGTGAGATCATTAAGTGCCTTGTAACTTCTTCTTTTATAGTTTCACTCCGTTTGAATGTCAGTGGACTGCAAATAAGTCAATACAGGAACATGGCTGCTCATTCCCTGGCTCTCAAAAGAGTTTGGCTGGCTGTTTAATCTATGTTCACACTAGGGTTGCCAACTTCCAGAAATGGAGAAACGGGACACATGTATGTGTCCCCCCCCGCGTGTGTACGCACAAAGATTTTCGGGTTTCTGGCGGATTTAGTTACTTTTTTAGTTACTCCACCTCCTCACCTGCTGCGACCTCGGTGGGAGGAGGACACAGCTCTTTTAGAATATCCCGAAACAGTTTTGGGGGCAAGCACATTGGCTGTTATCATCTCAGCCTTTGTTCTTCCACATTGCATTTTCTTTGCAGTGTTCGAATCACTAAACATGGCACGTGCCAGCTTATTACTGGAGTCCATGCTGTTGTAACTCAATCCATGCTTAACTGTGTGATACGATGTTACCTCACATGCGGCAACTTTGTCTTGGTCTGCAGTTGAACTGCAGAAGAATTTAGTTATAGTTGATGCACCTTTATTTTGTGTTGCTCGCTTGTGCATTTCTGTGCCAGCATGCTGTTTCAGGTCGTTTTCTCCACCGTGACCTCTTGAAAACTCCCTCCGACACAAGGTGCAGAAGACCCGAGACAGATCTCCACTCACGTGCTTTACCCAACTGTGTTTTTCTTCCCACTGTTTGTAGTAAGACACAAGTATTTTCTTTTTAGAAGGGCCAGGGCCCAGAACCACATCCTCTCTCTCTTCTCCTCTTTCATTATCACCTCCTCCACCGAGTAGCATGAAGCTGCAGCGTCGGAGACAGCACTTGTGGAACCGCACTTGTAGAACCGCACACACAGGTCCCGCGTCACGGTGGCACGTGACGGAGCACGTTCACATGAATGTGAACGTCAACGCAGAGAATGTGAGTAATGTGAAGTGCTTTTACAGTTTTATTTGTTTAACATTAATAACAATTCCGGTGTCTTGAAATGAAGTGTGATTAGCTAACATTAACTATGATAGTGTTAAGGCAATACAAACAAACATCTTATTTGCTTATGATAGCTTCTAACCGTATTAAAGTCTCTAAAACAACTATTCGTTAGCTATAGCTTTCGGCAAAAGCATTACCAAAAGCATTAGCTTCGTTAGCATATTTGATCATTTGTTTAATGAAACTAGTGTGATTTTGGCAAGCCCAACTAGGTGTCATAGTTGAGTAATTGAATCACTAATTACAGTAAGAGTGTGAGTAATGTGAATCATGTTTTTTTTTAAGTTAACAACTATTCTGTTGTATTGAACAGCCATACAAGCAACAAGTGCTAAATGTAATCTGTTAGCCTATGATGACTCGCTGCAAAACCAACTGTTAACCATTTTGTTTATTTGTTTAATGAAACTATATGTTATGGTTATGTTATTTGACAGAGGCTTTTATCCAAAGTGACTCACAAAAAACATAAAATAACCATAATTAACATTAGAATTTCAATACAAATAGTTACAAAGTCAAGTTACATTACTTATTACAATTTAACAGGGTAATTACTCATCTGTAACCTAAAAAGTAAACTTCCCAACCCTAATGATTAATTATAGTCGGCTAATTAATTAAACTTCAACGGATGACAAAAGCATGTCAATATGTCCACTACATTAAATCAGCAGTAGCCTAAGTTCTGTCTTCAGTGTAAATGCTTCTTTAATAGTCATTGTATTACAATTTGAATTCATTGTAAATAATCTTTACTGTGCTGACTGCATGTTTACCGTTTATCAGACAGTGTCATCATTTTGACATGTTTTGTAATATTGCATGAGGTGTTTTAGTCAGTTATTGTTGAGATTATTAATGCATATCAATTGTGCACCAATGCCTTAGCCTATGCAATACTTTAGATGACGTCTTGTTCTTATTGTTTCAAAGGCATGGCCAAAGGTTTGCCTTCTGGACTCTGGAGGCCAGAAGCTTGCTGGAGGGAACCCTTCAGCCAATATTCAGAGTGCCAGCACAGGTTATCTCCCTCGAGAGGGAACAGCAGACCCCGCCTCACCCCCAGTGAAGAAACAGCAGACCCCGCAATAAAAATAAATTAAAATGTATTCTGAACTGAAATGCCTCTCGGTCAAACTGCCTGTTTATCTTTTGCAGGCTGGTGCATGAACACACTAACAGTTGTTTTTCAGTAATCTAGCACTTCTTCGAAGACACCTTTGATTTATTAATAATAATAATAATAATGAAACGAGAATTATAATACTGTAGAAGGAACAGTGTTTAACAGTGTTGTTTTCTTTTGAATAATAATGAAACGAGAAGTATGATACTGTAGAAGGAACAGTGTTTAACAGTGTTGTTTTCTTTTGGATAATAATGAAACGAGAATTATAAACATACCCAAAACTAAATTAACAGTGTTGTTTAATATACATATAAAAGACTATATTTTTGAAATTCTCAACTAAATTAACAGAATATATATATATACTAAATTAACAGTGTTGTTTAATATACATATAGGCCTACAAGACTATATTTTTGAAATTCTCAACTAAATTAACAGAATATATATATAAACATTCATGTGAACGTGCGTTGACCGTCAAGCGAACCCCGTCACGTGCTCCGTCACGTGACGCAGGACCTGTGTGTGCGGTCGTGACGTGGGACCTGTGTGTGTGGTTCTGTAACTGCGGTTCTGTAACTGCTGTCTCCGACGCTGCAGCTTCATACTATTGACCGGCAGGGCTCATTTTCCCACACGACTGAACAGGCTGACATGCCACACAAACTATAGGTTACTTACGTAACCCCAGTCTCAGAGTAACATGAAATGAGATGTCTCACTATGGGATGCGCCTCATCGCGGAGCAAACAGAAGCATCAATCTCATTACGCCAATCCTGATTGGCCGGTGATTCTTGACGTCAACGTCAGGGGAAATCACCCCCTATAAGTAGCCTGCGCCACGACGCATGCGTCATTCAAAATAAGCACTTCTTCTCGCTTCACCATAGCAAGGAGGGCCGTCTGGTGAGACATCTCACTTCATGTTACTCTGAGAACTGGGGTTATGTAAGTAACCTATAGTTCTCATTCATAACACTCCGTTCGATGTCTCACTATGGGATATTGTAGCTCCCGTATTGCCAGACGAGCTTATCTCGAAGATCACCGATCAACCAGAATTTAACAGGTGGAGTGCCGACTCAACAAGGTGCCCAGCACTGCTCGGGCCACGCTTGGAGCGGAGACGTCCAGTCTGTAAAAGCGGACAAAAGTGAGTGGCGAAGACCAGCTTGCCGCCGCACAGATATCCTGGATGGAAACACCCTTGAACAAAGCCCAGGATGTAGCCAGGCCCCGAGTCGAGTGAGCCCGCAGACCCAAAGGTGCTTGCAGATTCTGACTCGTATAGGCCAAAGCAATCGCCTCCACGATCCAGTGGGATAGTCGTTGCTTAGTAACAGGCTTACCCTTGTGAGGTTTAGCCCAGGACACGAAGAGTTGGTCATTAAGACGAAGCTCTTTTGATCTGTCCATATATGTGTGCAAAGCCCGGACTGGACACAACAGATCCTGCTGCTGCTCCCCGGAGGAAACCAGCTGCGGAGGAAATGCCTGAATGTCAATCGGGGTACACGAACCAACCACCTTTGGTGTAAAGGCAGGGTTGGGTTTCAACAACACTCTTGTTTGCCCTGGGGCGAACTGAGTGCATGAGGGATGTACAGACAGTGCATGGATATCACTGACCCGTTTTGCGGATGCCAGGGCCAGTAACAGCACTGTCTTGAGTGACAGATGTTTCATGTCAGCTCCCTCCAGGGGTTCAAATGGGGTCATTTTGAGTCCATTTAAGACCACTGCCAGGTCCCATAAGGGCACCAGCGACCTGGAGACAGGGAGGAGCCTGCGCGCTCCCTTCATAAAACGGCAAACCAAAGGATGTTGGCTAGCCGTCTTACCCTCAAAGCCCACATGGCATGCAGCAATAGCAGCCAGGTACACCTTGATCGTGGAAAAAGCTCTGTGTTTATCGATCAAGTCCTGTAGGAATGATAAAATCACCCCGACAGGACATTGAAAAGAGATGTGCCCTTCTTGAAGGCACCACTCCTCAAAACACCCTCCACTTACAGTCGTAAAGAGACCTGGTGGAGGAAGCTCTCGCACTCTGAATCGTGTTTATCACCTTCTGAGGGAGTCCCACTGTATTCAGATTGTACCACTCACAGGTCAGGCCCATAGTGCCCCGTGCTCTGGGCGTGGGTGAAGGATCGCCCCCCCCCCGCCTGAGACAATCTGTCCCTGCGTGGTGGGGGCTGCCACGGCTGCCCGCACAACAGCTGATATATCCCCGCCAGCCCGTATATTGCGGGCTAGGGTGGAAACATCAGAGTACGTGTGTGGCGTTGCTCTTTCACTCTGGCCGGAGTTAAGGGGAACAGAACCAGGGGTGGGAACGTGTACAGAGGACCCGGAGGTCAATCGTGTACGAGTGCGTCCCCGCCTAACGGTGCGTTTAAATCGTGCATTAAAGAGAACAGCTGTCATTGAGCATTTTCTCCCCTTGCGAACAGATTTAACGCGGCTCCGCCGTAACGCACCCACAGCGGACTCTCGATCCTTGGATGAGGAGTCCAGTCTGAATAGAGTGGTGCACCTTTTGACAGTAATTCTGTGCATAACACCCGGTACTCGTGTCGTTCTCAGAGAGAGGAGACATCTGCCGCTCTAAGGGATCAGTTTGTGTGCCAGTGGTGACTGGAGACAACGTGAACTCCCCTGGCGGTTCATCCACGATATCGTGTTGTCTATCCTCACGGGGACATGAAGTCCTCTGAGAGAGGGCAGGAAGCATTTTTGGGTGGGGAACACCGCTAAAAGCTCCGGGTAATTTACGCGTGCCCGCTGGAAGTCTCTGTTCTAGAGACCTCTCACCGGGCGACCTGCGTAAGTCCCCTGTCAGCCCGTCTGACCTGCGTCCGTGGTGACCACCTTCCGTAGCTGCTCTCCAAAGAGGAAGAATTGACGGGCTGTCCATTACAGCTCTAGCCGGCACTGCGCATGTGGGTGACGGTGGTGCCTTCACAGACCCGTTTATTATCCGCCTTTTGAGAGAGGGCGTAGCTGCTCTCAGAAGGGGGATATAGTTAACGGACTGTTTATTGTCTTTCTTTTCATTTTTTTGAGCTGCGCCCTTGGCCGGAGCCTGGATGCGTCAGCGGAAAATGGTTTATTCAGACAGAAAGATGTGACATGTGTTTTATGCGGACTTGAGGATGACGTTGAGGCATCTCTCGAGGCGGCGGGAACACATTCACGGAGGGGAGAAGGAGGGGCTGTCACGCCGCTCGCTTCTTCTTCCTCGACTGCTGGCCGAAATTCTGGGTTGGCTGAGCCTGAGCTGCAAACGGAACCGGAGATTTTCTCGGCCAACTTGCCCTCGTCTCCAGCCTGGGCTGGGGACTCGGGATTGGCTGCGACCTCTGCGTCTTCGGTGTTTTAAACCGAGCAGAGTTCGAGGCAGCTTGGGTGTCGTGAGTATCTTCTGCTGCATGCTCCTTAGAGCCAGCTGAGATTACAGCTCCAGCCGGCACTGCGCGTGGCGGTGGTGCCTTCACAGACCCGTCAATAATTCGCCTTTTGAGAGATGCCGTTGCTGCTCTTAAAAGGGGAGAAAATTGGTTTTATTGATTTTCTATTCATTTTTTTGAGCTGCGCCCTCGGCCTGGATGCGTCAGCGGCAAATGTTTAATGACAGAGGAATCAACCAACGTGTGACATGTGTTTGTGCGGACTTGAGGATGGCGTTTAGGCATCTCTCAAGGTGGCGGGAACACATTCACGGAGGGGAGAAGGAGGGGCTGTCACGCCGCTCGCTTCTTCTTCCTCGACTGCTGGCCGAAATTCTGGGTTAGCTGAGCCTGAGCTGCAGCCTGAACCGGAGATTTTCTCGGCCAACTTGTCTAGTCTGGCCGCAGCGCGCTGACACACGGCTTGTAGGTCCATACTGAGACAGGGCGAAGCTGGTGTGCTATCGCCGAGAGAGCAGCCATCGCTCCCGGCTTTGCAGCCTGAGCTGGTGACACGAAGACGTCGTCTTCTTGCTCATCCGAGTCAGACAGGAGGAACTCAGAGGTGTACTCTTCGTCCTCCATGTAGTCTAACTCCAGGACATCTTCCGCGGGTGAAACCATGGTGAGGTCCAGTCGGGAGCCCCAGCTTGGTATAGCGTGGGGCCCCGTTCCCGTGTTTCTTGCCGCCACCGGATCTCGGCCTGATATGGCGGGGGATTCCGGTTCTGCGGGTGCCTCTGTCGGTGAGCCCCAGACCGCAGTGAGGGGCTCCATCTCTGCGGCAGACGCCCCCGTGTCTTGATTGCCAGTCAGCAGATCAGTGGACATGAGGGGGGTCCCGTCCCGACAGGTTAGCTTGTAACCTTCGGTGGAGGCTCTTCACGGTGAGGCGGGCAAAATGTCCGCACGAGCCGGGGTTGTCGATGGCCTCCTGGGCGTGTTCCAGCCCGAGGCAAGACGAACAGATCTGGTGTGAGTCTGTGCCTGATACTTTCAACCCGCAACTGCAGCGCCGAGCCTCCGAGTTCCTGACTCCTCTGGTGTGAGGGGGAGAGGCATCCATCTCGTTCGCCGTGAGGCGTGGAGAGGGTCCGCTCATGACAGGTACGTTCGAGAAAAAAGTGTTTACCGATCTGTCTTTAATCCGGGGGGGAAAAGGACAGCGTGGGTCTTTTTCTCTCAAGGATATTACCTGGTATGGTAATATTCCTGTAATCCTTTTCTCCTCCGTGGAAGAGAGGAGTGTCTTCGCTACCGTGGTGTCGGTAGTGAGGAAAAAAACACAAGTTAGCAACTGGTGTGTTGCTAACTTGAAGTCAAAACCTTACCTTACTCCAGAGGAAGAACGGCGAGGTTGACTATAATACTCCTCTGTGAGAGAATCGGGTAGCCGGCTAATGCCCGTCGACCGAAAATTAGTTTCGGGTTCAGTCTGTGGACTGTTAAGCTAGCCCAGCTACCGTTCGAGATGTGCTCTGAAGCGAGAAGAGGTGTTTGAATGACGCATGCGTCGTGGCACAGGCTACTTATAGGGGGTGATTTCCCCTGACGTTGACGTCAAGAATCACCGGCCAATCAGGATTGGCGTAATGAGATTGATGCTTCTGTTTGCTCCGCGATGAGGCGCATCCCATAGTGAGACATCGAACGGAGTGTTATGAATGAGAACAATGATGCCGCGCCCGCCGCCCGCGGCCCACTGGAGAAAATCTCACACACACACACACACACACACACACACACACACGCACACACACACACATACGTGCGAGCATTGTGCCTGCCCTGTCAACTGAGCGGTCATAGCGCCCTTCGCATACAGCACACAAACACACAGGCACGCAGCCAGACACACTGAATTGCGCGCAAACAGAAATATATTTTTGTATTTAGCCCTTTACACAGGAGTCCGGGACAAGCAAAGTCCCGTACGGGACACGCCCCTTTTGGCTCAAATATGGGGCATCCCGGCTAATACAGGATGGTTGGCAACCCTAGTTCACACTGAGACAGTACACCACATAGAGAGAACAGTACACCTATTGTGTAAGTACATACACTGAACAAAAATATAAATGCAACACTATTGTTTTTGCTCCCATTTTTCATGAGATGAACTCAAAGATCTAAAACATTTTCTAAATACACAAAATAACCATTTCTCTCAAATATTGTTCACAAATCTGAAAAAATCTGTGATAATAATAATTCCTTACATTTATTATAGCGCTCAAAGCGCTTTACAAATACACATCACACACATGCAATGGTCACTGTGGACAATACCCACAGGAGCAAGTTCAGGTGAAGTGTCTTGCCCAAGGACACAACGGCTTTACAGACGCAGCGGGTTTCACCCCTTGATCTGATGATCATTGCACAGCGCACTGCACCACACAGTCCATCTTCACGCCTCAAAGTCATCGAGGCGCTTTTACAAGTACACATTGATATTATACGTGTACTGTGGACAATACCCACAGGAGCAAATCCGGGTGAAGTGTCTTGCCCAAGGACACAACGGCCTGACGCAGTGGCGGGTTTCGAACTGCAGTTCCCCAGCACCCCCCTTGATCTGATGATCAGATGCACAGACCACTGCGCCACCCGTCCTTAAATAGTGAGGTGAGCACTTCTCATTTGCTGAGATAATCCATTCCACCTCACAGGTGTGGCATATGAAGATGCTGATTAGACAGCATGATTATTGCACAGGTGTGCCTTAGGCTGGCCACAATAAAAGGCCACTCTGAAACGTGCAGTTTGATCACACAGCACAATGCCACAGATGTCGCAAGTTTTGAGGGAGCGTGCAATTGGCATACTGACAGCAGGAATGTCCGCCAGAGCTATTGCCCGTGAATTGATTGTTCATTGTTCTACCATAAGCCGTCTCCAAAGGCGTTTCAGAGAACTTGGCAGTACATCCAACCGGCCTCACAACCGCAGACCACGTGTAACCACACCAGCCCAGGACCTCCACATCCAGCATGTTCACCTCCAAGATCGTCTGAGACCAGCCACTCGGACAGCTGCTGCAACAATCGGTTTGCATAACCAAAGAATTTCTGCACAAACTGTCAGAAACCGTCTCAGGGAAGCTCATCTGCATGCTCGTTGTCCTCATCGGGGTCTCGACCTGACTCCGGTTCGTTGTCGTAACCGACTTGAGTGGGCAAATGCTCACATTCGATGGCGTCTGGCACGTTGGAGAGGTGTTCTCTTCACGGATGAATCCCGGTTTTCACTGTTCAGGTCAGATTTATTTATTTATTTTATTTTATTTAACCTTTATTTAACCAGATAAAAGCATTGAGATAGAATCTCATTTGCAATGCTGACCTGGCCAAGAAGGCAGCAACGTTACACATAACACAAACATATAAAATACAGAGAACATAACTAAGAAAACAAAAGATAAAAAAGCAGTCACTACATTGTGCACATTAGGACAGTAAGAAAGGTGCACTACTTATGACTGCAAGAGCAGATGGTGGTAAGGACCTCAGACAACTTTAATTTAAAACATGCTATAGAGACAAGTGCCCTCAGTTTGAGGCGTGATTGAAGGTCATTCCAAGACCAAGGACCATAATAAAAAATACTCCTTTTCCCAGCCTCAGTCCGCACAGCAGGAACCTGGAACTGTATCCAGGCACTGGATCTGAGGTTGTAAGAGTCACAAACTGGAGCAAATCTGGCACATATGTACAGTGGAAGCTTACCTAAAATGGCTTTATACATTAATAAAAACCAATGCTGCATCCTACGCATACTAAGTGAGGACCATCCAGTTAGGCTATACAGTTTGCAATGGTGAGTCCTATAGGGTGCATTTGATATATAACGCAGTGCAGCATGGTAGAGTGGGTCAAGTTTGGCCAAAACAGTGGGACAGGCACATCTATAAATGGTATCACCGTAGTCCAGCTGGGACAGGAATAAGCCAGAGACCAACCTTTTTTACGGGATGAAGTTGAAAAACAACATTTAAGTCTATAAAGGAAGCCAAGAGTGAATTTCAATTTCTTAGTTAGAACTTCAATATGGTGTTTGAAGTTGAGATTACTGTCCAACCAAAAGCCCAGATATTTGTAGGTATCGACAAACTCAACAGAGACGCCATCAAGGGTGTCAATGGAGAAGCAAGAGGACGCTGACTTGGGAGCAAAAAGCATTGCTTTGGTTTTCTTACTGTTCAAAAGCAGTTTGGAATCAAGAAGTGCATGCTGCAGCGTGATAAAATCAGATTTTAGATTGGAAACGGCCATATCCAGAGTAGGAGCACATGAATATACAATAGTGTCATCAGCATACATGTGATAGGTAGAAAATTGCATCTGATTACAAATATTGTTTACATATACTAAAAAGAGCAAAGGCCCCAAAATAGAGCCCTGTGGAACTCCCTTATTCAAGGTGACAGGGTCAGAGACAGTACTACCCAACCTGACGCATTGAGTACGGTCGGTTAGATAACTCTGAAACCAGCAAATGGCCTTATGACCGAAACGAGACATCAACATAACATTAGACATAATGTGGTGATCTACAGTGTCAAATGCTTTGGCTAGGTCAATAAACAATGCAACACATACAGATTTGTTATCCAAAGCAGCCTTAATATCATCTAAGACTTTCAGACTGGCGGTCACAGTACTGTGCTTTGATCTGAATCCAGATTGCATAGGGTTAAGGATGTTAAAAAGTTTTAGCTGAGTAGAAACTAGGGCCTCAAGAATCTTTGGTAACGCAGAAAGATTTGAGATAGGACGATAGTTATTTAACTCTGTGGGATCACCAGCTTTCAAGAGGGGCGATACTAGAGCTTGCTTCCACACAGCTGGCAATGTGTGAGTGGACAGGGAGAGATTACAAATATCAGTTACTGGTTGTGCTATAATCTGAGCTGCAATTTTTAAAAAGAACGGGTCGAGGCCGTCAGGCCCGGCAGACTTTTTAGGATCAATTGAGTGCAAACCCTGTAAGACTTCAGAGACCGAGAAATAAGCTAAATCAAAAAGAGGGGAGTTCATCTCTTGACTAGGGCTGTGAGTACGACCATTTAGAGAGTCATGACTTTGCTCATCAAAAATGTGACCAGCCTTTTTGAAGTGAGCATTGAAAGCATTAGCCATACCATCTGAATCTGAAATAAAAGAATCACTGACCTTCAGTTTTTTTGGGAAACTAGGAACCTTCTTGTTCTGAAGTGATGGCAGACAGCGTGTGTGGCGTCGTGTGGGTGAGTTTTCTGATGTCAATGTTGTGAATCGAGTGGCCCATGGTGGTGGTGGGGTTATGGTATGGGCAGGTGTATGTTATGGACGACGAACACAGGTGCATTTTATTGATGGCATTTTGAATGCACAGAGATACCGTGACGAGATCCTGAGGCCCATTGTTGTGCCATTCATCACCTCATGTTGCAGCATGATAATGCACGGCCCCATGTTGCAAGGATCTGTACACAATTCCTAGAGGCTGAAAACATCCCAGTTCAGCATACTCACCGGACATGTCACCCATTGAGCATGTTTGGGATGCTCTGGATCGGCGTATACAACAGCGTGTTCCAATTCCTGCCAATATCCAGCAACTTCGCACAGCCATTGAAGAGGAGTGGACCCACATTCCACAGGCCACAATCAACAACCTGATCAACTCTATGCGAAGGAGATGTGTTGCACTGCTTGAGGCAAATGGTGGTCACACCATACTGACTGGTTTTCGGACCCCCCCCAGACCCCCCCAATAAAGCAAAACTGCACGTTTCAGAGTGGCCTTTTATTGTGGCCAGCCTAAGGCACACCTGTGCAATAATGATATGCCACACCTGTGAGGTGGGATGGATTATCTCGGCAAAGGAGAAGTGCTCACTATCACAGATGTTTTCAGATTTGTGAACAATATTTGAGAGAAATGGTTATTTTGTGTATATAGAAAATGTTTTGGATCTTTGAGTACATCTCATGGAAAAATGGGAGCAAAAACAAAAGTGTTGCATTTATATTTTTGTTCAGTGTACAAGCAGGTTACATAGTTTATCACAAATAGATAATCTGTTAAAAATCAGTTTTTATTAAAAAGTACAGGCTGCATAGTGTTCTCAGCCTTGGTGAAACTTAACATGTTTTGGTATGTGTCTGAACCTCTCTTTAGTGGTTCATTAATAAAACAGATATTTCAACGTGTGCCTACTTTGTTCAGTAGTTGTGTGCTATAATGTATTTACAGTGTGAAGAAGAGGGAACTTCAGAATAGGAAACCTGTTGAGGTCAATTAGAGTCAAACTACTAGCTTATTGGTTATGAACAAGACTTCACTTTAACCCTTGTGTGGTGTCTGGTGGACCCGCTGCCTTTTTGGGTTTCAATTCAACACAATCAAACTATTTTATGTTAAAATACTCAACAGATGTTTACATCATCTAAATTAAAAGCAATATAAACAACATGGTTAATATTTTCCCTTTTACATTTTGTTAGATCACATTAATGAATGAAAGTGCTACTTGTTGTTTTGCCCGCTGACCGGCTGGTCCTGTGGCTAGTCTTTGTTGTGTAACTGGCTGATGCTCAATGTCATCCTCTATTTCAAAGTCACTGTCAGACTCAGAATTCTAAGAAATGTGATCTTCACATTCTGAAACCTCTTCCTCTTCCTCTACATCATCATCAAATGGTTCACTCTCTTCCAAAATCATTTGCAAGGCCCCCTGAGCAGAGGATCTTTTGGCCATCTTGATCAGTTGTGATAAGGACCAGTGGCGTTTTCTCCCGGAGGCCAAGGGAAGCCAGCCCTCCCTTGTTTTTTCGGATTGTAGTTATAATTTAAATAAATAAAAACACTTTGTTTTGTTTCGATAATTCTCCTTTGCTGTGTGTTGCTGCCGGCCCGTCTCTCCCCCATTCTCATTGAGTATTTTACAAAGAGTGAAACAAACAGCGCCCCTCTAGATGTTATGGTGAAACAGTAGATTGCACTCACTGTTGCGAGAGGAGGCCAGCCGAATCTGGCTTCCCTTGGTGAAAAAAAACTTGAGGGATTGACCAATCAGATGAGGCCCACGTGATGCCCTTGCCAACCTGTGATTAGTCAGGGCCATGCCAAGGGAAGCCAGCCGCCTCTTGCTTCTCTTCAGAGGCGGCTGGCGATTTGATTGGACACTGCCATCCAATCAAATCACATTAACATCAGTTTTAATACCGTAACTGTCATCACCGCCGTTAGAGATTATCAAGCAAATGAAGCATTATGGAGGGTGGAGATTTGGCGTACTTAATCAAACATAACTTTACTAAACTTCCGCTACAGCAGCAACTACAAATTAAATCAGATGACAGGCCAATGCCCGCACTCGAGCTGTGTGTACACAGAGGAAAAAGGGAAAGAATCGGACGTTCAATGAGGACAATTATGTCCGCACGGAGTGGCTAACTGGAAGCGCTAAACTTCAGCGTCTATTTTGCTGGCCATGTCTTCTTTTTGACAAGGATTCGTGCTCCCTGAACAATCCTTGGGCAACTTCAGGATTCATCGACCTTGCCAACCTGTCATGGGCAATTGAGAGGCACGGTAAATCCAAAAATCCCATAGATTGTGTGATTGTCTGCATACATTAATAAGTAAAATGCTTAAATTAATAAGGAGAGAGTTTCAGCTGGAGAGTGCGTGTGGACCTTTCGGTTAGATAACAGGCATGTGCAAGTCCTGCATCTGTGTGATACAAATGTGTGTAAAATGATACCGGGCGCTGTAATCACTCATCTGGTTACGTTATTGACCCAACCCAGAAAATGGGCTTCCCCTACATTTTTCCCCACGCCACGCTACTGATAAGGACCCAAATTGGCGAAGCTTTATTTATTGTGAAGATGTGTCCTTCCTCTGTCCTCACAGTGAAAGATTGCGGTGCTACTTCCTGAAGAACAGTGGCTTTAGTTCTCCATCCATCAGGACCCTCAATCCTGACTGCGTCATTACTTAATAGCAATGGAAGCTGCTTAGCTGTTTTGTCATACCATGTTTTCTGCTTCATTTTTTGTTGTTGTAGTTGGTGTTGCAGCTTTGGGTGTCTCTTTTGCTTTGAATAGCTTGGCAGTGTGGTGCGCAACTTACTTAATTGAAAATGTGTTCTGATATATTCTTCACAGAAAATGAGCCAAGGCCATTGAGTGTGGGTATGAAAAAATAATTGATCATATCATTTTTCTTTAGCTAAATAATGATGGGTCCCACAGACCCGAACACCATACAAGGGTTACAAATATGGAACATGTTCTTAGATATAAATACCTAATTTTGAGTTATTTAGACACATTTAACACTTATAGTTTCATGTCTTGTTTAATTTGTTAAGTGTTATAATGGGAGAATTACTATTCTTGTGGTACTACTGCCTTATTAGGCCCATATTGAGCAGAGCATATTAAGACCAAAACTCATGTACAACAACTTCCTTACTTGCAATAAATAAGCACTAATTAGAGTGTTATTGAGGAAAAACTCTCAACTAATGGCCTATTATTGTAGAATATGGTCTTGTAGAATAAGGCATTAAGTGTTTTATAATGACTAATAAAGAGCCAATATACTGCTAATATGCATGTTCATTAACAACTAGTTGATGGTCATCATCATCATCATCATCATCATCATCATCATCATCATCATCATCATCATCATCATCATCATCATCTTTATTTAAAGAGACTCATAGTCAATTATTACAAAACATACAACACTCAAATATAAATTTAAAATGGCAGTTATACCAATGTTTCCACAGAGGTGACTGGTATCGTACAGCACTGATTAATTTGTGTACCTTAATATAAAGTGTTACCAAATGTTCATGCATTTATGTATCACAAGACAACACTTGCATTGGTGTTATCCCCAAAGTTGAAAGTAAATGGAAAAAATTCAAAAATGTGATTCATCATGATTTATCTCAAATCTCTATTGTAATTAATACAATTAAAACATTTTAAAATAGATAGACATAACTAGTATGTTTTCTCTCTTGAACCATAGGACTGGAAAATGCTATGTTATTCATTATCAGTACTATTCATAGCTGCACCCGAACAACCATACTTGCAGTTGCAATTATACACAGTAACATGCAATTTAGTAAGGAGTTACAGCTATGGCTTATACCTACACTTTCCTTATCATGTACTGACTGGAGTCGTGACAACATTTGAATTCCCTACAATATGCTTCCCTGCAGCAATGTTTTTGCAGAGATTTTGATAATGATAGGAGGTATTACAAGCTGTATAGATTGTGCAACATTAGCAGCAGATTGTGAGCCCTCTGGGACAAACTCTGGATTTTATGCGACATAAATAATCTTGATTTGCTAGTGCTTGTGTGCCCGTTTTGTCTTCGGTGTGAGATTTTTTTTTGCCACTCTGCAAAGAAAGTAGGACTGAGCGAAATATTTCAAGGAGTGACAGATTACCTTATATGCAAACAAGTTGTAGAAATAACAGATGATTGTGGTTTGAGATAACAATATCACAAAGCTATCCAAAGTGATTTAGCCTTCTTCCGAGGCATACATTTGAGCTGCTAAGGCAGGGGTGCCCAACCAGTCGATCGATCGCGGGGAGATTCCCAGTCGATCGCGAGATGTGTCTAAAAATAGAACAACAATATTCTGTTTTATCCTTAATGTCCTATAACATAATCTTCCTGTGCCAGAATAATGCACTTGAACGCATCAAAGCTTTGTGATTGGCCGGCGTGACCCCATGTGTCGGAGCGTGGCTGGTGGGCAGAGGGCAGTGCACTAGTTCGCTAACGTTGTCCGTGTCAATCATTGTCAACACCAGGAGTGACAGTCCGCACACACACAAGAAGCAACACATATATCATTTTCACTCCGAGTGGGAGGATGATTATTTTTGTATCTATTCCAATTCAAAGTCAATCTGTCTCATCTGCAATGCGAGCGTGGCTTTATCGAAGAAGGGTAATTTAGGAGCGGCATTTCAAAACAGTGCACGAACGCTACGAAACGGAATTTCCTCCATCTTATCGTGTCAGTCACGTTCTTGCGTAACACATGAAGTCTTTCAAAGACGGCGAAGTTGTGAAAGAAACATTCTTGGGTAATAATACCCAAATAACAGTAGCATTTCAACAGGTTTTTGATATGATAAAAACTCAAGTTAGATACCGTTATTAATCAGCTGTAAGTTTGATTTTGTTTGAACTTATTCATTATAATTATTGTACAAAATGGTATAAGAATGCAAACTTAAATTGATTATAGTCTATTATCAATTCAGGTTAAGAAACTAGTGTTGCTTGCATCCTATTTTAAAGGCATTTATTTTTATAATCTACTAAAATGCAACAAAAAAAGGTTTTGATTCTATTAATTTTGTCTTTTTTATTGCACTTTGGCAGCAGATTCCTGAGTAGCTTCAGATCTGAGTTGTCTTATTAGTAAGCCTAATTTATACGTTTGTAGCAACACTATTTTTATATAATGGCAAAGAAAGGGTTCAGAGTCTTTTCTTTTTTCCTGTGTCTTATGTGGCAGCACTGTTCAATGTTTCTTGAAAACATTACCCACTGTAGTACGTGACGTGTGAATAAACTCCAAATCTGTATCAACAACACTGTTGTGTAACTTCAGTTAAATACTTGTATGTGTGTAGATTAGAAAGAGGAAAGATAAAGGATCTGCAGTACTTTATGAAGTATTAATCATACAAAGGTCAGTTTTATACAAGTAGTAGTGTGTATTTACCTGGTAGTAGGCTGTCAGTAATGGCTACGCCTCTCTATTTGGACTGGTAGATCTCGGCAGACTGGCAACTTTAAAAGTAGCTCTCGGTTCAAAAAAGGTTGGGCACTCCTGTGCTAAGGGGAACAAACTTTTTTTTCAAAAGAAACAATGATCATTAATACAAAATAGGCCACTGTACATTATCCTTCAGCAAAGAAAAACCTTCAGGCTTTTCTATGTTAAGAAGTCATTGCAGATCATTTCTCGTGCCCTCTGACAGGTGAAGAGAGAACGTTCGATTTTAAAAATATTACCTCTTGAGGGGCCGTAACAGGAGAATATCAATCATTTACAGTATGAAGTGTAAATTGGAATGTGCAATGGTATCAATCGTGCTGTACTAGAATCTCCTGGTAGTTTCCCTGTTTCCCTTACAACACATATACATATATTTACTGCTGTATTCCTGCATGGCAGACAGGCAATGCAGATAGCACAGCTTAATCTGTTAGTCCTTAGCCCTTGTCATCGCTGACAGTGAAGAGGTAAAAAGGCCTAAAGTTTTGCCGAAGTTAAGTCGAGTCATGACTTTTCTCCTCCGCTGCGTGCCCCTCGCTCTTACTGCTGGAGACAATCCAACACTGAAATGATGTGGAAGGCACTTTGCAAATTGCATTGATCTTTCCCTGGACCTGCCTCCCACCTGCCGCACATCCTAATGCCTGGCTCCCTTTCAGGCCGTGTGCACTGAGATAGGTAATGACAGCCTGAGATGGCACCGCTCAGACATGGAAAAAACCACCCGGTTAAACATTCACATGCATACAAAACATGTGCACACCCCTCACACTTTGGGATCTCTTTGAATCTGAATATGAATAATTTTCAGAATCGTATTCCTCTGAAAATCACAAGGTTCTATACAAAGAGGAAACCAGTGTTTTGCATGTTTTCGTTCAACAAATAGCACCCTTTTTGTATTTTCTCACAACATTTCTGATCGAACAGGTTGGTGGCATTTTTCATGTTTGTGAGAATGATGTGCTTAATTTCTCCTTCCCGTGTGTTTGTATAACTTGCCAAGGAAAAGCGGTGGATAAAAGAAAGTGGGGGCTAAGAATCTAGCTGTTATTTATTCCATATTACAAAGGGTTTGATTGGGTTTTTTTTCTATCCAGTAAGGGGTTAATAAGAAAATAGGATGGAGAAAGCTATACATATCGTAAAGCACCCTGAGCCACATTTGTGATATTGGGCTATATGAATAAAACTGAGGCATTTTCTTTTTAGAACAACATTTAATACATATTTTGTCGCAAATAAAATGATTTATGCCAAACAAACCTTTGTATACCATAACATGTATCTTTGAACCCTTTTGTGTTTTATAAATGTTGTAATATTGAAGAAAACAACCCACTGGACATGAATCTTGCTTCTTTGTGCATGGCTAACAATGTTTATTAATCGAGATATGATAATAGCCTGTAACCCAAGTTCATCAGAGTAGGAAACTATTGATGATGAGAAATATGTTATCAGTCCAAACAGGAAGATATAGCGATCACCAACATTTTTCATGCTGTCACATCTCTGGTAGCCAATACAAAACATTATCTGCTGCCTCTCCATGTCCCCCAGTGATTAAAAATATTCCCCCAGCGATAAGAAATATTTCCCCACTGATATGATGAAAATCTTCTCTTTGAGCTAAGTGCAATAACATTCAGATAGCAGCCTTACATTCTCAGGCACGTGTACATGCACACCAACACAAACTTGCCCGCAACCTTGAAAGCTATTTTCCTTTTTTTTAAATCAAAGTCAATAAAAGGTGAAATGCGTTGATGTTCCTTTGGTGTACACAAGACAGAGGTGGGTTGTTTGCCATTCACACTGTTTTAGCTCAGAAAGATTTAGCTGTTTTCTGTTATTTACAACGTAATCATGGTTGTAAGTTAACAGCCAAGCAGAAGGTGTTTTTACTGGGCTTTTACAAAGTCTCAATACAATGGAGTCAGCTTCACTCAGTGTACCTGACTTCTATTAAGAGTTCTCTGGCTCCACTGGGCCCTTAACATGGATCCTCTGTGGATGTCATCCAATGTTATTGACCGTCCTGGATGCTGCCTGTCACTCTTCTCCATCTTCCTCCTTTTCTTCACATATACAGAGCCTCGAGCTTGAATGCACAATCATATGCACACCCCACTGCACATGCAATACTATCAATGCTGCTATCAGTGTATTATCTCTATAACCAGTTGGGTGTAATAATATTACTTTTGTCGGTAACTGAGTAGTGTTACTTTTATAATTCAGTAATCACACTACAGTTACTGACATTGCCCCGACACGCGTTACTTCGTTAATTTCTAAAATCAGTCATAATCAAACCTCAACAAACACATGCAAAGAACACATGCTAAGGTGAAGCTAACGCACATAGCTGTTGTTTATTTATGTCACTACCCGATCCGTCCCCCTGCCCGATCGGTACTGCGCATGTGCGAGATGGTCCGTCGTATTGGACAACTCCGGACGGCAACCCACGATGGACACTTGACACTTGAGCAAAGCTCAAAAAGAAAAACCGAGAGAGATGAGTTATTGTTATTACAACGTGACTTCACTATTATTAAACAACTATTTGTATTGGGTTCTTTTATTTTGGGTTAAGTACATTGTCAGAATAAGTGAGAAATGAATTTAACTTCTGTTAGACAGCCATATGCCATGTTTGCACACATTCACAGTAAATATGTATTCAGTATGATAGCTGTCTAACAGCTTTGCTAAAAGCCACTGTGTCAAGTGTCCATCTTGAGTTGCCGTCCGGACTTCCGGACCATCTCGCACATGCGCAGGGGGACGATCGGGCAGGGGGACGGATCGGGTAGTGACAATTTATATCACACACGTAGTCTGTGCTTCTTCTCTGTTTTCCGGTTGTTGCCTGTTTTGAATGATGAATACACACTACCGCCGCCTGCTGGTAAGGAGAGTTATTGCCACTCACGCATGCGCAGTTCGTACGTGCTCGGCTGAAGTCTTTGCGGTGTGCTCCAGTCTGGCTCCAGTGCAACACATGGCCAACACGCAGGAGAACACGCTGACGCAACAGCGTGAGCAGAGATAGACTGCGCAAAATATACAGATAGCAGGAGACAGAGGACAGCCATGGTCAGATAGGAAAACATTCAAGAGCTATCTGGATCAGTCTTCAATGGAAACTGAACTAAAGAGAACATTTGAAACTTTAGCAGTCTGCGTGATCTGCCTGCAGGGAGGGGCGGGCCGGCCCTGCGACTAAAGTAACGAGTAAAGTCAGGGTTGCCAACTTTGGGTACCTGGCTGGAGTGAGATTTTGATATCATGGGTTTAATTACACATATGCGCACGAAATGACTGCTATCGTGTCAGCAGCGGGACCTTAGCATATATATAGGATATATACAATATATACAAATACACAATATTGGACACAGACTATAAAGGGCACAAAGTTTCATTCACTAATGAAAGTCAAACACATGTTTGTTTCCACTATTTTATTGTGTGCCTGATAAGCAATTAATTTACTTATCGTACGATAAATAAAAATGTACTCGATACATTTCCATTTACATGAGGATGTGACTAGCAGTATGAAATGATGTAGGCCTCCTTGAATTATTATTATATATTATCATTATGTCAGGGGTCTAAAATGGTAATACAACGATGCCGACAATATTATCGTTTATCGCAATAATTTCCGGGAAAATGTATCCAACTAAATTAATTATCGTGAGAGGCCTATACATGAAACACACACACACAAACACATCTACAGACTTACTCCAAACTGCCAAACATATGAATTAACACACTCTATTTTGGCCTAGTAGAACAATAAGAAGCAGACTTTTACTTTTTTATCATTTCTACTGGATCTTAGATCTACTCTTGCGCAATACGGGTCGGCAGTTGCGAGAGAGTATTTTTGTTCGGTAATCTATGGTATTGACAGTGAAACGCCACACGTGAAGTTTAGATTATTTCCCTGTCTCCATCCAAATTGAACTGTATGAAATAAAAAGGCACATTTGTCTTGTAGTAAATAAAAAGGGCGACCTGGAGCCAATCCTGCAATTTCCCTCCAGGTGAATGAGTTGACATGCTGAACGCCCAACCCCTGCAGGGAGGTCTGGGGGGATTCTCCCCCAGGTGATTTTTTGAAATACTAAAATACACATTCTGGTACTCTCTTGAGAAGAAAAATAAATAAATCTATTACAACACGACATATTTAAAAAAATGAATGCCATTTTAGTTTTTTGTTACTTTGTTCTGAAAGCTGAACCTGCTGCTCCTCACAGAGAGAAGAGGGAAGAGGCTGTGTGAATTACTTTACATTGTGGATAAGGGTGGATAGCCCCCATTGTTCTGTGTGTCAAAATGAAAGACAGCCCACACACCTATCAATCATCAAACCGTGGGGTCTTATTTCATTACCTGTTGATTTCTATCAACACGTAATGTTGTATCAACGTAAAGAGATGTACTACAGCAAAAGTATTCTCCGTGGGGACTTCCTGCAACAACACCACGCCGTTATCTTGATTCTGATTGGCCAGAAGACATTATCAAAGATGTTCTATTGAGAAGACGATCACTAGCCTACCTGACAACAGTTTTTCTAGTCTTCGGTATTCTTGTTTTTTGGCGTGAGAATAGTTTGGGCAGCGTGAGAGCGTGAGAGTGAAAGCGTGTGTCACACGCCAGATGCGTGAGAGTTGGCAACCCTGAAAGTAACGAGTAAAGTAACAAATTACTTTATGTAGAGCGTAACGAAGTAGTGTAATATATTGCTTTATGTAATATGTAATATATAACTTTTTTTTAGGAACAACCCCATCTCTGTCCATAACCCATCATTTACAATAACACCAGGCAGTCTCCTTGACACATAAAGAGAAACAAAAAGGACTCCTAGCTGCTGTTGTGAGTCTGAGGAGTTGGGAAGAAGGGGGGTTGGGCTAAATGAAAATCAATTACCATCATCGCCAGGCAGTGATAAATAAGCAGGGCATGGTGTGGACAGCCGCCAGGGTGGACTTGATGGTGTGAGTACAGATGGCATTCTCACAGAAGCACTGCCCACTGGCATACTGCAGAGAGCGCGTGTGGCTTGGAGACAAAGAGAGCGTGCAGATGGACTGAACAGCTGAGATGGATGCTAACACGCTTTCTAGCACTCCACTCAGGCTGAAAATGTCACCCGCTTCAAAACGGGTGGAAATGCATTGTTTGTTTGATTCAAATAAAAATATGATTATGCATGTTTCCACGTGAAAACCTCACACTCCTACGCACTCCTGCATGACGCATCATCAGTATTCAAGCTTCATGTTAATCAGCACTAATGCATTTCCCTCCTAATGAGATGGGTTTATTGAGTCCTAAAGCAATGTCTGCACTAATAAGCTGTTTACAAGCAAATCAATGATGGGAGAAAAGGACATGCATAGTCAATGTGCAAAGACACCATCAAATCAAAGCAGATGATTTCAAACATTTGAATAATCACAGCTCAGCTGTGATTTTTTGAAGGGCATATTTTGAATGTGTAATTAGCTCAGTCACGCTAAATGAACAAGGTTTGTATAGGGAAATGTAAACATTTGAAATGTTGAATCGCTTTTCTACAGGGGAAAGTGTGCGTTGATGGAGAAATGAGCAACATATGAAAGATAAATTAATGAACTTCTGTTTTTCCAAGCAGCTTCAGAAAAGGGAGATTGCTTCTACCCTATTTGACAGGGGAATTAAATAAAATAAACGTTGTCAATTCTTCAAAGAAACTTCTTCTCCTCCAGGGGCCCTTATAGATTAAACAATCTAAAAGGTTTAGAGTGTATGCACTGCTCGATCACTGCAGCAGACCCCCCACTGTCGGCCTCATTATGTTAAACTCTGATGCAGACCCAGCCTTACCGATCAATGGCAGCTCTGCAGAGATCCCCTGGCTGTACAGAAAAACTGTTGCTGACTGCTACCGGCGTACTATCATTGCAGAATATAGATCTCCGGCAGATCAGTAGAATGCTTCTTATTGCTGCAAAAAAAGTTCAGGAGGCAGTTTTCTAGTGCATAGGTCCATTGATTTCTTAGAGTATGGTTGAATGTTTCAATATAGAGCGGTATAGAGAGGTAAGGCCAGGTCGATCCATGGCTTTGTGGGGGAAGAGAGAGTAGAAGCAGCTGTCAGGTGATTTCATCATGCCCACTGTTGTTTTTAAATTAATATTAAACAAGTGAAAGGTTTTATTATGGTCCGGCAACCGGAAGACAGACTGTGTGATATACAAACAACAAATAGCGTGTGCGTTCCATTTTCACTCTCGTCCATCACAGACTGTTACACATAGCAACTTATAATCGAAAACATGTTTAGTGTGGTACTGGCTGTATCAGCCCTAGACTGTTGCTTGTGGAAGCAGAAAGCAAGAGGCTGAAATTGTTTGTTTGCGTACTAGGGCTGTGCCGAATACCATTTTTTGGGCTCCGGATATTCGGTAGTAATCAGCAGCGAATATTCGGCCCACGCAGGGGGGCGCGTAGTAATCAGCAGCGAACCGCTTCAACACGTGTATTTCGGTGTATTCACGGCATTCATTTTGTTATTCTACAGCAGGGGCGTCGCCTGGACCTGGAAACATTTGGGGCTTAGCCCACAGTGGCGGTGCTACAGTCGAATATTCTACTGCAAGACTCCCCACACGCACATACACAATTGCGCCATCTGGTGTCACAAACATGTGCCTGAATTTGCTTTGTTACGGCAATGGATTGTAGGAGATTCTCATAGCACTTGAGGATCTCTTGAGGGTAAGGTGCCTGTATTATGTCGGTGGACAACATGTATGTTTTTATTTTATAAGGACAATAACGTACTGTTGTATTGTTTAGTTTAATGTTAATTGTTTAACGCTCACAGTCACAGCAACATGTTTTTTATATGATTGGCTATTTGTTTTATATGATTTATCAACGTGATCATCAATAGCTAATTTGAGCTAATAAGCTAATGTGAGCAGCATGGTGCTATTTCTCCAACAGAACCTAGCTCATGTGTCCTTTTATGTGAGTTTTGTATGTCGCCAGTGGGGATGGGATTTTGTATGTCATATGATGAGGCATTATATTTACTGTGTGTATATGTATTTTAAGCAGAAGTGGGGACAAATGTGTTTCCATTCATAAACGGGTTAGCCTGTCAGGTGGGCGCAGCTGGTGTAAATTTCATTTCATTTAATTTCAAACCTTTATTTATTCAGATTGGTCCCATTGAGATCATATGTCTCTTTTTCAAGGGAGACCTGCAGCATATAGGTTCCACATGAAACATAAAACAATAAAGGACATTATACATTATATTTACAGGATACATATTTATAGACATTTACAAGTGCCCATTGTATCAGCAAGCATTTCATTTACCCTAGCTTTAAAAACATGCAGAGGAATGAGATTGCTCAGTTTCAATTCTTGCTGAAGATTGTTCCAAGCAAGTGGAGCTGCGCACATAAAAGCTGTCTTACCTAAGACAGTCCTTGCTCTTGGCACATCTAACAAGACCACATCATGTGACCTCAGACAATAGCTGCTTGCAACTCTCTGTGTTATCAGAGAGCAGATATAATACGGGAGTTTACCCAACAAAGCTTTATAGATAAACGTGTACCAATGACTGAGCCTCCGTACAGAGAGTGATGGTAAACCTGCCTTGGTATACAGTGTACAGTGATGTGTAAGCGCTTTACAATTTGTGACAAATCTCAGAGCACTGTGATACGCAGCATCCAATTTGCTCAGCTAATTGGCAGGTGCATTCATATACAACAAATCCCCATAGTCCAGCACAGGTACAAAGGTCACAGTGACTAACCTTTTCCTGGCCTCAAGCGAGAAACAGGACTTGTTTCTATAAAAGAAACCGAGCCTAACCCTCAGTTTTTTAAGCAGGTTATTGACATGAAGTTTAAAAGAGAGACAATCATCAAGCCAGATACCCAGGTATTTGTAACAGGCAACAACTTCAAGTTTTGTTCCTTGCGTAGTTACAATATCTAAAACAGGCTGTGGTGTCTTTGTAGCTTTAGAAAAGAGCATTACCTTGGTTTTATCCACATTTAAAATAAGCTTTAATTCAGAGAGCTGAGTCTGAATAGTGTTAAAAACAGCCTGTAATTTAACAACAGCCTCTTTAATGGAGGGACCTGCACAGTACATCACAGTATCATCCGCATAAAAATGTAAAGTAGCTTCATCCACATTTTCACCTACGCTGTTAATATATATGGAGAATGAAAAGTGGTCCTAAAACAGAACCTTGTGGTACACCATTAGAAATGTTTAACCACTCAGAAGACAGCCCATCAAAGTGATTGAACACATTGCTCAGACAGGATGTCATTTATACATAAAAACTCCTTTACTTGTTCACTCACTAAGCGTTCGAGCACCTTAGCCAGAACTGACAATTTAGAGATTGGCCTATAGAATCAGCTGGATGAGGGCAGCGTGATTGGCTGCTGCCTGCCCAGCCTTCCAGGGAGCTACGTGGATTGGCCGGTGGGTGGTTAAAGCGAGGAGCCGGGACATTTACCGAGAGAGCCGGGAGAACGGAAAAGGTGAAGCTACGAGGTGAAGAGGGGACGGGAAGCAAGGCTCTGGACGGATCGACGAGGAAGTGACCGTGAAGCGAAGGTCCACTGTGAAAGTACTGCTGCACTGCGATTTACTGTACGGCTGCCAGCCTCTGATCGACGGGTCGGTTGAAGGCAGAATTGCGACGCTCTCAAGTTCCTGATATTGCAACGCTCTCAAGTTCCTGATATTGCAACGCCCTCAAGTTCCTGTCTTTCGCACCGCGCGCTGCTCCTATCAGGGCCAGTGCGCATCTGAGTCGGACGCGCTCTGAACTATTGGGAGACGCACGCCAAGTCTCCAACTGCTTTCTTCCGACCAGAAACACGCTGCGCGTAAGGAAGGGTGAGAAGAGATAACTTTTAACTCCTCTCGGTCTGAGGTGTTCTTGACCGAGAGCGGACCCATAACTATTTTAATTCGGGCCATGTCTTGCTAGGCTGTCACTGCATGGTTAAATGAACAAGGAGAGTATGGAGTGCAACTAGTGCCACTTGCAGTCATTTGCCCACCAGTGCCAGTGACTGTTCCATTTTACTCCTTAGCAGCCAGTGAGTGGGAGAGCATGTTCATTGTGTGATGTGTGTAGTGCTTTCTTTAAATAGACGTGTCATGTGTGTAGTGATTCCCTAATAGAAGTGCCATGTGTTTGCGTTATTTGCATGCTTTGTGACATTTTACTTTTAGTTGTACCATTCATGGTCCCTCCGGCCAGCAGGCGGTGGGTAGAGCAGTAGCAGCCTGAATTGACGGGGTGGTATATAGGCACTGCATCACTTGGCCTTGTGATACATTTCCATGTGAGAAGCTTGGCTGATATGGTCCCTTACTATTTATTTAATTGCCAATAAAGATTTTTGTGTTACCCGATATCTGCCTGCTCCTCGTGTGTGTGGGTCAATTGGGGGATTAAAATAACTGGGTACCAGCAAGTGGGCCATTACATAGAGGGCTCACTCGCGACATGTACACCAGTTTATTTATGTTTAATGTTTCACATTGCTCCACATGATGCCTCGACTACAAAGTATTCCATGTTTCTACGCTTCTTCCTCTGTGTCACAGTTTCGGGAATATCAAGATCATTGCACAGGGCCTTGGTCTTGTCATAGACCTAATGTGCTTTCTCGTTACTTCGGTACCTTTTCAGTGTGTTCTCAACTGCTGTTTTTTAATCCACTGCCTGCATCAAGTAAATTGTTTCTTTCTGCAGGTATTTGGCAGAGGTGGGACCAAGTCATTGTTTTGCAAGTCCGAGTCAAGTCTCAAGTCCGAGTCAAGTCTCAAGTCTTTGCGCTCCCTCTGGGAGACTGTGATCGCGGAAGCTTTTTTCCTCCTGCTTTCACAAACTTTACACACGTATATCGTCTGAAAATTGCTAGAGGACATCCATACTTTGCAATCCAAGACTTAATTAAATCCACCAAAAACCTGACATGATTGTAACGCGATTATTTTTGAAAAACATAAATCCCTGTGCCGCAGCGACACGAGTGATTCAGAGCGGGTTCTTCTGCTGTTGGTTCTGGACTGGTGGTGTTGTGTTGGTGGATAAAGCAGACTGCTCGGTGTTTGGTGTTGCTGTGCCGCTGTCACGTTTGTTCCCTGATCTCTGCGTCACCGACCGATTTGGTATTAAAGTGACAGAAAAAAAAACTTTATAGTAAAGCCGCGGCCGGTAAATCAGGAAGCAACGTTACTACGCTATAACCGATTATCTTCCGTCACTGCATCGATACCGAATCGTCCACGTCCGCATCGCAATGCATCGTAGAAACGAATATTTTCAACACCCCTAGCAGGTATGTGAGTTTTGTACACCAGTTTGTATAAGTTTAATGTTTCACATTGCTTGTGAAAAATATACCACCACTATACGATCACTGATATTTTGTTGTTGCGCATACTATACGCATCACTCAGCCACCAGGGTGGGAGGAGGGGGTCAGGAGGACGGGACTGAACTGACCGCCCAGGGGCATGGCAGAGGACCAGGAAGGAGTCTCGGGCGGACGGCCCGGGGGTAAGGCAGAGTCCAAAAAGGTGGATTCAGGCGGACGGCCCGGGGGCAAGGCAGAGGACCAGGAAGGGGTCTCGGGCGGACGGCCCGGGGGTAAGGCGGAGTCCAAAAAGGGGGACTCGGGTGGACGGCCCGGGGGCAAGACAGAGTCCAAGGTGGGGACCATGGAGGGGCGAAGGCAGCGGCAGGAAGAGTCAGGGGGCGAGGACCACTACACTCAGGGGGCCGGGCTCGAGGGCGAAGACCAGAGAGCTCCGCAGGCCGGGCAGGAAGGCGCTGACGGGACAGTGCCAGAGGCCGGGCAGGACCCGGTGTCGGAGCTGGTGGGACAGGCCTCGGCAGGATCCCCCACCGAAGAGGACCAGGACACGGGATTGGCAGGACCCCCGACAGGAGAGCAGTCGGCGGGGCCTCCAACAGCACAGGACAAAGGGTTGGCAGGACAAAGGGTTGGCAGGACCCCCGGCAGGAAAGCAGCCGGCGGGACCCCCAACGGGACAGGACAAAGGGCCGGCAGGACCCCCGGCAGGAGAGCAGTCGGCGGGGCCTCCAACGGCACAGGACAAAGGGTTGGCAGGACCCCCGGCAGGAGAGCAGTCGGCGGGACCACCAACGAGACAGGACAAGGAGCTGGCAGGCCACCCGGCAGGAGAGTAGGCGGCGGGACCTCCAACGGGACAGGACACAGGGTTGGCAGGACCCCTGGCAGGAGAGCAGTCGGCGGGACCCCCATGCGACAGGACATGGAGTTGGCAGGACCCCCGGCAGAAGAGCAGTCTGCGGGACCTCCAACGGCACAGGACCTGGGGTTGGCAGGACCCCCGGCAGGAGAGTAGGCGACGGGACCTCCAACAGCACTTCAGTAGGGACTTGAGATGGGACTAGAGAAGGGACTAGGAAAGTGACCTGAGGAGGGACTAGGGAAGGGACTACAGAGGGGACCAGAGGAGGAACTAGAGAACGCAACTCGAGAGGAGACTCGAGAGGGGAACTAGAGAGGGAACTCGAGGAGGGACTAAAGGAGGGACTAAAGGAGGGACTAGAGGAGGGAACTCGAGAGGGGACTAGAGGAGAGACTAGAGGAGGGACTAGAGGAGGGAACTTGAGAGGGGACTCGAGAGGGGAACTAGAGAGGGGACTCGAGGAGGGAATAAAGGATGGACTAGAGGAGGGACTCGAGGAGGGAACTCGAGAGGGAACTCGAGAGGAGACTGGAGAAGTGACTAGAGGAGGGACTAGAGATGGGACTAGGGAATAGAGGCAGGACTAGAGATGGAACTTGAGAGGTGACTCAAGAGGGGACTGGAGAGGGGACTCGAGAGGGAACTGGAGATGGGACTAGAGAAGGGACTTGGGAAGGGACTAGAGGAGAGACTAGAGGAGGGGCTCGGGAAGGGACCAGAGGAGGGACTAGAGAGGTGACTAAAGGGGGGACTGGAGAAGGGACTAGGGAAGTGACTAGACGAGGGACTTAAGAAAGCACTTGAGAAAGGAATTGAGTAGGGACCATGGCTGCTGGGACCGGCACTGGAGCCGGAACCATGGCTGCTGGGCAGGGAACCGGAACACGGTACCATGGCTATGTGGGATGGTACTGGGGCACGGAACCATGACTACTCGGGGCTGAACTGGTGCTGGAACCCTGGCCCTTTGGGCTCGTGCTGCCAACCTGGCCTTGCGACCCCTTCCTTTAGGAGCCGCTTGGAGGCTCCGTGGACCTCCAAAGGCCAGACGAGTACCAGCAAATGGCTCCTGTATAGTAGCAAACACTGGGTGAGAAGCAGGGGCTGACGCCAGACGGACCACACCGATGTGTGTGGTGTCAAAACTAGGAACAAAAATTGTGAGGTAATCCAAAAGCCTGGCAGGTACGAATTTCACCAAACTTTGATTCCTCAGTGTAAGGTGGACTGCTTCTGCCAGAGCAGCATCTCGCTGCTGAACCCTGACCGCTCCTATCCATTGATAAGAGCAGTTAGCCAAAGAAAAAGTAAAATCCAATAATTCCTGCTCAAAAGGATCTGCTGGGCCCATATTTGAGGTCGGGTTGTAATGTTACGGTGTGTGAAGCAGGTAGGACCCAAATGCAGATTAACGTAAAAATAATTCCTTTATTCCAAGGCTATGCTGACAAATACAGAACAGAACACTCACCGAGGACAAGCCAATACACAAGACAACCCGACAAAAGAGAGACAGAAAACCCAGAACTTAAATACACCCAGGACTAATCACATAAACACGAGACAGGTGAGGAGGGAGGAGAAAACACATAGGTACCAGGTGAACACAATTGGGTAATCAGAGAGGGAAACCGACAGAAAGCAAACAGACAGGAAACGGGGGTGAACACTTTACAAAATAAAATAGGAAACCCAAAGATAGAAAAGGACACGAAAAATACCAACACAGACAAATCCTAACAGTTTCCCTCATCTCTTGCTGTTTCCCTCATCTCTTGCTGCTTCCCTCATCACTTGCTGTTTGCGGTTGAAATGATCTCTTTTGCTGGCCAAACATGCTGGATGGAAAGCAGTGATGTCTCACTTGCCTTGGCCCTGTATCTGCAGTCCCTAAATCAGTCATGTTACCCATTGACTCTTGTCTGTTCTGGTGTTCCTGTTCATTGTTGTCTCCATTGTCGTTCTTGTCTGTTGTATCTCCTTCTTGTGTGTCCCTTTCTCCTGATCCCCTTTCTTCACCCTCTACTCTGTTTGGCTCATCTGTGATGACTGTGTAGGTAAATACAAGTATGTCAGTCAATCAGTTTCCAGCTCTGTCAAATAAATGAATTTCAAGCTACAGAAATGTGTCTTCATTAAAATGAGTGTCACCACACTGTCACAAAATGTAATGTAACCAATTTAAAATAGTTAAATTTACATTGGAAACCTCTTGTAGATATCACTGTTAAGAGTAGTTATCTGCCAATCGGACAGAATCATTCCTATCCAAATTCAGTTTGAGTAATTCACTTAATATATTCACTTAACACTTTAATTGGTCATTTTCACTTAATACTCTAATATAGTCATCGTTCTGCATTCAAAACTAAGGAAAGCTGTACAATTTGACATGATAATGAGGATAAAAAGGCTTTTGATCATATACATTTTAAGATGGGGGTCAAGGCTTAATATTTGGGAGCATAGTTTGCCCCCTTTCAGGAGCCCCACTGGATTAGCTTTGATCTGAAATATTTGTATACAAAGCTTGTTAGCTGGCTGTCCATCTCATAATGTTCACATGAAATTATAATTCTTCTGTCAATAAGAAATATCAATCAGAAGAATTATAATTTCATGCAAAAATCTGTCACAAAAAGAGGTAGCACATTTCAATTCAGGTTGTTATGGCAACGTCAGTGGCCAAACATTTACTGCTGCAAATACGTTCAAACATGATGTCGACAAGTAAAGCAGTGGCAACCATGCCACCATTTCAGCTGACTTTTTCTCAGAAATACTGTCACATAACATCCATATATTTCAGTGCTAGGTTGATGCTTAGCTAAGCTAACTATGAAACACTTTAACTGACAGGACTCAGGATCAACTGTGTACTGTAAGGCATGGGCGTCGCAGCCATTATATGAGGGTGGGACAAGTCCCCCCCACTTTTTTTAATGATTAGTTTAGACCCCCCCACTTTCACCATGTGGAAAGTCCGTGAATCGGTCTCTCCACTCACCGCACTTTGGAGAGCGCTGTGTCAGTGCTTCACCATCAAATCCATTCCACTTGCTTATTGAGAGAATGCCCAAATCAATGAAACTCCGTACCATGTTTTCACTGCTACTTTGTACCAAGGCAGATTCTCCCATTGCGCGTGCATGTTCAAGGACTGTTGCCATAGTTGGACAGCTCATATCTGTTGCGCTGATCTGTTGAATGAAGCGATGCCGGTAGCGGAGTAAGGCACACACACCAAATGTTCAGGAAATGGTTAATACAGCGAAAATCAAAGCTGACGATCTCTTGGTTTGGTATGTTTTCTCCCCCAGACACCATGGACATAAGAACACAAATGTCAAAGAAGAAGGAAGTAAGTCATCAACTGGTAGCAGTTAATCAGTTAACAGTGATGGCGGCGGTGGCGGCAAAAGCGCCTCACTTCTGGAGAGGAGTTTCGTCTTTATGTCATCATAGAGAGATACAAATACTGAATAGTTTAGATGAGAAAAGGCATCGAAATGCCAGGTTACTAGTGTAAACATTGGGTTGAGAGGGCATGTGTTGTGAGCATGCACAGTTTGTCCTAGTGTGGTGAGAGCGTGGTGTCACTACAATAATAAACGGAGGCGCTATCTGGGACGCTCCAAAAAGTACTTAGTTCCTGAGTTTTTGTTACACAGAAGTATCATTGAAGCCTAACACCTCGGACGTTACACTAGTATTTATCATGTAAACAGGGAACATGAATAACCCGATATCTCTATGCTCATGTAAACACCAAACCCAGTCTCACGGCATTTCGTGTTCACCAACCCGATTTGTAATCTATTGATTCGTGTTCACCAACACGATTTGCCCCTTTTTTTCGTGTTGCACAGCACGATTTTAAAAGCGATGTATTTCTACTGGTAATGTGTTTCATGCCTGCAGGCTGCAGCACGTCTTTTTCTCCGGTCGGGTCGTGGAAGACCGGAAGCTGTGTGGTTCATAAAAACAAGTTCTTACTCAATATCAAGCCACAGTTATTGCTTTTATTTTAAATCGTATAATTTCGGACTTTTGTTGCCGTCTGTGAGGAAAATAAATGGGGCTCAGAGCCATGGGATACTGAAATCTGTATTTTTTAAATCTTTTTTTCCTTCTAATTTGTTATTCTTTTCAAAATAACACACTGTTATTTACTCACAATAACACACAGTTATCCTTGCTTTTATTTATTGTTTAATTCCATAATCTCTGGCTTTTTTGTTGTCCATCAGGAACTGAATTTCAAAATAGATATAACCGGAAACAGACGTAGGCATTTCGAGCGATACTCAAGATCCTCAGCTATGGGTTTAAGCTCGCTGATTGGATGTGTTAGCCACAATGCATGCTGGGATTTGGTGTTTATATTATATGAAATCCGGAAAACATTTTAAAAGAATACAATAATACTTAATTCCGAGTGCTCTTGCTTTTCTCTTTGAAAGTCATCACATAACGGCATTGTAATACACGGTTCGGCTGCATTACATATTACAGATCTGCCGTAGTTCTTTATTTAGAGTGCCCTGATGAGAAGACCTTTGGAAAAACTGGAAGAAATGCCGCCGAAACTGAATACTTGACGTGGATCATAAATATATCAACAATTAAACAACATCTTCAATTTCTCTTCACACAATACGTCTCCTTGCAGTATCAACACTAATTCGGCTGACTTTTACATTTGATCTAATTCATAGATAGGTTATATTTACACCATAACGGTGCACAGCTGATAGAAAAGGACTGTAGTTTTTAAAGATATTACTGATTTTCTTTGAATGTAAGAATGTAAATACTGAGTCTGAAATAGTATAGCAATATGCTGTAAAATTATATGAAAGCATGCATAAAACTATACATCTTCAGATGTTGTACATACACACTAATAATACAAAGTTATTATGGCTGCGTGTACCTTATGTGCACCTTATAGTGGTTAAAGCACGTTATTGAATTATTGTTTTTATGTGTTATATTTGATTAAAACAATATTAAGAGTACATACTTTCATAGGGGGAAAGTATAAATATAGAAATATAGAATATAAAAAATCAAGAAGATACTATAAGTGATCTCTACAATAAAACAGTTTAGTGCAGGATTTACAAAGATATTAATAGGAGGAGGTGCAAAACAGAAAAACGGATTAATCTTTGAAAATCTTGAAAGGGATGTGCAAAATAGCCATAATATACAGTATTTAATGAACTATTAGTAGAGAACAACAAGTAATGAATATACATTATTACTTATTTCCATTCATGTCAATTGCAGATGTTTAGTCTTCTCAAGCACCAACTATCAAATATCTCTCCTGATTGTTGGCACTTGACAATCACCTTACCTGAATTGTACTCAGGTGTAACTAAAGTCTGATTTAAGGGTTGTTTATATTTCACATAATTAATCAGAATCTGAAAAGTAACTCAAATAAATGCAGTGGAGTAAAAATACCAGGTTAACCTCTGTATTGTAGTGGAGTAGAATTACAAAGTAACAATGAGCTGTCATGTGGGTATATATTAATGCTATATATTAATGCTGCGCATTATGGATACAAGCGATTTTCACCCATTTATGAATTATATGTTTTACATTTGATAACACCAATGTGTTTAATACTGGCAACTTCTAATTGTGGGAAAAACGAAAATGTTCAGTAGAGACGTCCCATAGAACATTTTGCGAAACACAATAGCCAGCATGTGTAGTTCTGGGGGGTGTTCGATTCCAGTTTTGGATAGTCTGTGGTTTCGTTCCATTTCAAACAGCTGTTTGACGTTCTGTGTAACCTTGCGGGGACTGTAGTCCTAAACGATAGCTGGGGATTATGGGTAGTGTAGTGTCTTCGGCCATCCTAAACTCAGAAATGTTGACAATCGCAATGATGCTCGAAATGTCCCTTATTGGCCTACATCTGTTTCCGGTTATTTTTATTTTGAAATTCAGTTCCTGACGGACACCAAAAAAGCCAGAGATTATGGAATGAAACCAATAAATAAAAGCAAGGATAATTATGTGTTATTGGTGAGTAAATAACAGTGTGTTATTTTGAAAAGAATAACAAATTAGAAGGAACAATTATTTAAAAATACAGATTTCAGTATTGTCATAGTCTGCTCCATCATTCACCAGTAGTTTTCCATTCACCTGTCTCACCTGTTTTCCACACCCACTCGTTAACTCACTCTCTTTCTCTTCTGCACCCATTGTGCGTTATACTGCCCGGTTGGTATTCCTCCGATCCAGTGGAATCTCCAATAAAGTATATTACCAATTCTCCTTGGTTTCTCGAGTGATGCATTTGGGTTCTCCTTAAGATTGTGACAGAACAATCTGGCCAGAACATGGACCCAGCGCATTCCTCTTCACCAAGAGACCGTTTCGAGAGAGTTGAGGACGCTCTCCAGAGGCAGGAAGCCTCGATAGCCATCCTGGCCACCGAGGCTCATCATACTACATCTTCACATGACCAGACGCTAACCTATTTAGCTGCGCAGCTACAGCAGCTAACGGCTACTGTGCAGCAGCTAGTGGCAGGAGTGGCCGCTCCAGCGCTTCTTCCTCTGCCGTCGACACCCGCTTCTGCATCACCTCTGATGTGATTTACCCCGGAGCCTCGGGTGGGAACTCCGGAGCGCTACGCCGGGGAACCGGAGAGCTGCAGCCCGTTTCTTACGAACTGTTCTATCCTGTTTGCACTGCAGCCACACACTTTCGCTTCTGAAGCTGCTCGTGTGGCGTTCACGGTCAATCATTTGACTGGGAAAGCCCGACTGTGGGGCACAGCGGAATGGGAGCAACAAACACCCGCCTGCCCTTCGTTCCTCGCTTTTTCTGCGGAGCTGCGCAAGGTGTTTGGACCCGTGTCTGTGGGTCCAGACGCTGCAGGAGGACTATTGAACCTGAGCCAGGGTAATGGATCTATAGTGGATTATGCCATTGAGTTTCGCACCCGGAGCCGCCTCAGCAATTGGAATTCTGCAGCCCAGTGTGACGCCTATCTGCGTGGGTTGGCGGATTACATTAAAGACGAGCTTGTGTTGTTTGATTTGCCCAATTCACTGGATGGGTTGATTGAACTGACTTCCCGCATGGATCGGCGCATCCAGACACGGAGACGGGAGCGACGATCGGCGGAAGTTCAACATGCCTGGGCGCCCCGACGTCCGAGTTTGGCTGCGACTCCTCACCTCACTCCAGAGCCGCAACCAGGGGGGGATGAGCCCATGCAGGTGGGTCGCACCAACCTCACTTTTGAGGAACGTGAGCATCGCAGACGTCGTAACCTGTGTCTCTACTGCGGCCGGGCCGGCCATTTTGTTTCTCACTGCCCGGTAAAAGGCAAGGCTCAGCAGTAATGGGGAACATACTGGTGAGCCAAACCCCTGGATTTGTTCCCACTCAGAGACCATTGAGCCACGCCAGGTTGCTATTACCGGATAGCTCTCAGGCTCTTGCAGTTTTTATTGACTCTGGTTCGGACGCGAGTATTATGGATGAAGAGCTTATGCTGCAGTTGGGAATAGACCGGGTTCCCTTATCTCGCCCAGTTCCAGCCAACGCCTTAGACGGTCACGTGCTGGGGACAGTGACTCATCAGACTGTACCCGTTCACATGCTCCTGTCTGGGAACCATCACGAGACTATTCAGTTTCATGTTCTCCAGTCTCCACATATCCCGCTTATCCTGGGTTACCCATGGCTCCGCCGCCACAACCCTAACATTGACTGGGAGACGGGAGCCATTTTGGGATGGAGCCCCTCTTGTCATCAGATCTGTCTAAAACAGGCTGCCGCGCCTCAACACTCGGGGAACCCCAGCCAAGTTCTGGATGTTACAGGAGTTCCACCAGAATATCTAGACTTCAAGGAAGTATTCAGCAAGTCGAGGGCTACTTCCCTACCACCACACCGGCCCTACGACTGTGCCATCGACCTGCATCCCGGCACCAGCCCTCCCAGGGGTCGATTGTTCTCCCTGGCTGCTCCGGAAAGAGTTTCCATGGAGACTTATATCAATGACGCTCTGGCGGCTGGGATTATTCGCCCGTCCTCATCACCTGCTGGCGCAGGGTTCTTCTTTGTTGAGAAGAAAGACAAGACCCTAAGGCCCTGTATCGACTTTCGGGGTCTTAATGACATTACGATCAAGAATCGATACCCACTGCCTCTTATCTCTTCTGCATTTGAGTTGTTGCAGGGAGCAACCATATTCACTAAGCTGGACTTGCGTCACGCATACCACTTGTTACGTATTCGCGAGGGGGATGAGTGGAAGACAGCCTTCAACACCACCTCGGGGCACTACGAGTACCTAGTCATGCCTTTTGGGCTTACCAACGCCCCTGCAGTATTCCAGGCGTTGGTAAATGACGTGCTCAGAGACATGTTGGACCGACACGTGTTTGTTTACTTGGATGACATCCTGATCTTTTCCAAGACGCTGAAAGAACACGTGCACCACGTCCAGGCGGTTCTCAGGAGATTACTCGAGAACTCGCTGTTTGTTAAAACGGAGAAGTGCGAGTTTCACACATCCTCTGTCTCTTTTCTGGGATACATTGTGGGACAAGGGAGCATCGAGATGGATCCTTCCAAGGTTGATGCAGTCACTCCCTGGCCGGTTCCAGATTCCCGGAAACGGCTACAACAGTTCCTCGGGTGCGCCAACTTCTACCGGAGGTTCATTCGTGGATACAGTACCTTGGCCGCTCCTCTCACAGCCCTGATCTCCTCTAAGGTCATGTTCCAGTGGTCCTCCTCGGCTGAGGAGGCGTTTCAGAACCTTAAGGCCAGATTCACCTCCGCCCCCATCCTCCAAGTACCCGATCCTGTAAGACAGTTTGTTTTGGAGGTGGATGCTTCTGATATGGGGGTGGGAGCCATCCTGTCTCAGCGAGCAATGGACAGCCAAAAACTCCATCCCTGTGCTTTCTTTTCAAAGCGTTTGACTCCAGCAGAAAGGAATTATGATGTGGGAAACCGGGAGCTGCTAGCAGTGAAGTTGGCTCTGGAGGAGTGGCGTCACTGGCTCGAGGGGACCAGTCAACCTTTCCTGGTGTGGACCGACCACAAGAATTTGGAGTACATCCGGTCGGCCCGCAGACTGAATTCCCGACAGGCTAGATGGGCTCTTTTCTTCACTCGGTTCAATTTCTCCCTCTCCTACCGCCCTGGTTCTCGGAACATTAAGGCTGAAGCTCTTTCTCGTCAGTTTGGAGAGGGAGGTAACATTCCCAGGGGCTTGGACACCATCCTTCCGACTTCTCAGCTCGTCGCCGCCCTCATCTGGGAAGTGGAGGAGAGGGTCAAGGCCGCCCAGCAGGACCAGCCGGGACCCAGTGCCTGTCCTCCGAACCTTCTGTTCGTTCCGCAGACGTTGAGGTCTGATGTTCTCCAGTTAGCTCATAACTCCAGACTCACCTGCCATCCTGGGATCCAACGCACATGGGAGGTAGTCCAGCAAAGGTTCTGGTGGGCAACACTTAAGGAGGACACCAGGGAATTTGTTAATGCCTTCCCCGTTTGCAATCAGAACAAGTCTTCTCACCAAGCTCCTGCTGGTCTCCTACGACCTCTGCCTATCCCTCATCGCCCCTGGTCTCACATTTCTTTGGACTTTGTTACTGGTCTGCCACCGTCCAACGGACACACTGCCATCTTGACGGTGGTAGACCGATTCAGTAAGATGGCTCATTTTGTGCCGATACCCAAGCTCCCCTCAGCTAAAGAGACAGCGGAGCTGGTCCTGCTCCATGTGTTCCGGCTCCATGGGCTGCCTACTGATGTGGTTTCCGATCGTGGTCCTCAATTTACCTCGGTGTTCTGGAGGGAATTCTGCACGCTCCTTGGGGCCACAGTCTGTCTGTCATCCGGTTTCCATCCGCAATCCAACGGTCAGACGGAAAGAAAGAACCAGGAGATGGAGACGACCTTACGCTGTATAGTCTCCAAGAACCCAGCGGCCTGGGCTAAACAGTTGCTCTGGGTCGAGTACGCCCACAACACTCTGGTCAGTTTGGCCACCAAGCTGTCCCCATTTCAGTGTGCTTATGGGCTTCAACCCCCTCTGTTTCCGGCCCTGGAGAGGGAGGTTACCTGTCCGTCCGTCCAGGCTTTCATCCGTCGTTGTCGACGGACCTGGAATCAAGCCTGGAGAACTCTCGTCTGTTCGGCCAACCGGTACGCCTCCTCTGCCAACCGCCGACGTTCCGAAGCACCTGTCAACCAGGTGGGCCAAAAGGTATGGCTTTCCTCCCGGGATATTCCTTTACGGGTGGATTCGAAGAAACTTGCACCTAAATTCATTGGACCGTTTGAGATTGTCAGGATAATCAATCCTGCAGCAGTAAGGCTAAGACTGCCTCGGACTCTGCAGATCCATCCCACCTTCCACGTTTCCAGGATCAAACCTGTCCGAGAGAGTGCCTTGGTTCCTGCGATCCCTCCCCCACCACCCCCCCTGGATGATTGACGGCGGGCCTGAGTACACTTTCCGACGACTTCTTCGTTCCCGTCGCAGAGGAAGAGGAGTCCAGTACCTGGTGGACTGGAAGGGTTACGGCCCTGAGGAGAGGTCTTGGGTTCCAGCTCGTCATGTGTTGGACCCCCGGCTCATCAGGGAGTTCCATCAGCGTAATCCCGAGCAACCATCTAAGACCGTCACGTCGATGGGCAGAGACACAGGGAGAGTCTCTCCTCTTACCGTCAGCTCTTCAGAGGAGGACAGCGAGGGGCAGGCTTCTGATGAGGATGCAGATTCCCACAGGGGGCAGGAGAGGGAGGCGGAAATAACTTTTTCAGATGAGTACTAATCCCACCTCCCACCCTCATCTGTAGATTAGCATTTAGGGACGTCAGGAGCCGTCCATTAAGGGGGGGATTCTGTCATAGTCTGCTCCATCATTCACCAGTAGTTTTCCATTCACCTGTCTCACCTGTTTTCCACACCCACTCGTTAACTCACTCTCTTTCTCTTCTGCACCCATTAGCTTCTGCCAGTATTTAAACCCGCACCTTACACACACTCTTTGCCAGATTGTACTTTGCCTCATGCTTGTCTCTCCCACGTTCAAAACTAGATTGCCTACCCGGTTCCGACCCTGCCTGTCCCCGACCTGCCTGCTCTGCCAGTTTCCTGATCTTGCCTGTCCCTCGACTATCCTGCCTGGCCTGTTATCCGACCCTGCCTGTATCTACGCTGACCGCCTCGCTTACTCCCTGACCCTCTGCCTGTCCCTGACTCACCTTCTGCCCGCTGTCCTCCGGTGCGTTATACTGCCCGGGTTGGTATTCCTCCAATCCAGTGGAATCTCCAATAAAGTATATTACCAATTCTCCTTGGTTTCTCGAGTGCTGCATTTGGGTTCTCCTTAAGATTGTGACAAGTATCCTGAGGCTCTGAGCCCCATTTATGTTCCTCACAGACGGCAACAAAAGTCCGAAATTATACGATTTAAAATAAAAGCAATAATTGTGGCTTGATATTGAGTAAGAACATGTTTTTATGAACCACACAGCTTCCGGTCTCAGGCAGAAGAAATACATTTCTTTTAAAATCGTGCTGTGCAACACAAAAAAAGGGGCAAATCGTGTTGGTGAACACGAATCAATAGATTAAACACGAAATGCCGAAATGCACGAAATGCCGTGAGACTGGGTTGAAACACCATGATGTCCATGTAGAGATGTAGTCAGTGTGTTTTACTGGAGCCTCAGTTCGATAAGAGATTATTTTCTGAGTTCTTTAACTTTGGTACTCTCTCTCAAAATGATAATGTGTATCATGTTTTAATTATGCTTCTTATCATTCAGAAGCTTTTTGTGTGTGTTTGTTTTACTGAGCGCAGTAGTAGTAATGATGCTGTTTCAATCACATTAGTATGCATAACAAGTGACAGGTGGACACGCCCCCAATTATGCAAATGAGCTAAGTCTGTCTCCCATTGGCCAATGAGCTAAGTCCCGCCTCCCATGTCCCACCTCCCATTCTTTGATGTCAGATTGGCGTGAAAGCCCCCCCGGCGTGATTCTTTTGTTGTATCAATTAAGATAGTTAAGGTATTTGACCCCTGACCTTGAGAGTGGAGTAATTGCCCTGCAATTAGATTAGCCCCAGGCACCCCCTTTGTTGTATAGGTATTTTGTTGTATTGATTAAGGTATTTGACCCCTGACCCCGAGAGTGGAGTAATTGCCCTGCAATTAGATTACCCCCAGGCAGTCCCTTTGTTGTATAGGTCTTTTGATGTATTGAATAAGATAGTCTCTTTGACCCCTGCCCCTCAGAGCCCTTTGTTGTCTAATCTAATTAGCCTTTGATGCCTGTGTAATTTCACACTGATGAAAGCCTCTGTATAAATGCCTACCCTCCCAGCCTCCCTCCTTTGCCCCACCCCTCCTGAGGTTATGGCAATCAGAGGAGTGTATAGAGATATGCTCAAAACTAAATGTAAAAAAGACAGACAATTCAGCTTACCAAGTCAACCGTCTGAAGCGCCAGTCAAGTAACGAATGCGGCATCGGGGGTTCAGAGTACAGCCTCTTTCTGGTCATGTGTGTTGGAGGAGGGGCTCTGTAAGGAAGGTTGAAGGAAGGAGCAGGATTTCTCCCCCGGTTTTACTGCAAAAGACTTTCTCCAATGGGTTCCGCCTACCACTCAACCTAACAAGCCCCACCTTTCCTCACCATATCATTTAAAAATGAGAACCCTTCAAGGACATTTTAGAGAGCAGCAACCATGGATCTGAGAAAAACCAAGTCTCTCCCCGCGATCTGCAGCCTGGAACAAACGTCTGGAGGACCTCCATCCTCACCTACAATTTGGACACCAGATCTGGACAGCGCTATGGCTGGCATTGATATTACAGGATGGTTGAATATGTATCAACCTCCATCTACTCACGACTCTCCAGAGGAATCAACAGCAGTAGGCATTGATTCGCCATGCTTTCCTTGTGCTCCTGAGGGTGATGCTACAGAACGTGCTAGGACATCAGCATTCCTGAATACGGTAAAAGCAGTTGTAGTTCATCTGTTGGATAGAGTCGTATACCTTTACAGAAAGGAAAAATGTAACGGATGTCAAGTCGATCACCCCAATCAGATGCAGCACGAGTGTTTATTCCCTACTGGTGAATACTATCTGGATCGAAACTATGATGAAGTTGTAAAGAGACTGTGGACCATTCGTTTCATTCCAGCCGTTCGGGACGCTCTGCACCAGAACCACCTTCATGTGTCGGAGAGTAGAGTCTTTGGAGCTACCGATGCGATTCTGCACAACATCAGAAACACCAGACTCTTTGAGGCTAAAATCGAGAAGCTATACGAACAGCTTGTAGAGAACGACGAGACCCAATTGAAGATTACAAGAGCAGCTTGGGCCTTCTGGCAGCATTAGGAAGAGTTTTTATTTATTTTTGATACTTTTTCGTTAAAGTATGTTTTATTTTAATTTTACTTGATATAGTGTGTCCTTCCTTTTATTATTCTCTGCTTGGAGAAATGTTGTATATACATATCAATAAAATGCATTGTAAGAAAAACTGTACTCATTACCTCATTGGGCTGTAACAGGAAACATGTCTGAGAAACGTGTTATGCATAGGGTGTATTACACTCGATCTAATCCAGGGAGTTTAGGAGGTGTGGATAAACTCCATAGAGCTGTACAGAATGAAATGGGTAAACAAGTAAATGTAGAGAAAGTCAGAGAATATTTATCGGAGCAGGAAGCATATACTTTGCATAAGCCGGCACGGGTGCATTTTGTAAGAAACTGAGTTTTTGTACTCAGACCGCTACAACAATTTCAAGCAGATCTCTGCGATATGCAGTCGCTGTCCGAATATAATGATGGTTTTAATTATTTGTTAACAGTCGTAGACGTATTTTCGAAAAAAGCCTATGCTCAAGCATTAAAAAAGAAGTCGGGTATTGAGGTTACCAAGGCCTTTGATACAATTTTAACACACAGCGAGATTCCTAAAAAGATACAAACAGACGCGGGGAAAGAGTTATTTAATAACGTTTTTCAAAACTTGTTGAAGAAAAGAGGTATTGCACATTAAGGCATGTGTGGTAGAGAGATTTAACCGTACGCTGAAAACTAAAATGTGGAGGTATTTTACAGCTAAAAACACTCATAGATATATAGACGTCTTACCTGAACTAATTGAAAGTTACAATAATAGTTATCACCGAAGTATTAAAATGACGCCAATGCAGGTGACAAAGGAAAATGCGGCTCAAGTGTTTCGGAACCTGTATACCCCCTCTAGCCAACGTAAAAAAGCTGCTGCCAAAATGAACTTTAAGGAGGGCGAACTTGTAAGGATATCCAAATTGAGAGGGGTATTTGATCAAAAATATGAGCAGAGTTATACTGACGAACTATTTACGGTGTCTGAAGGCTTACCTCGGCAGCCACCTGTTTACAAGCTCAAAGGACAAAGGATAAGGACAAGGATAAGGACTTTTTATGAGAAAGAGTTACAAAAAGTGAAGATAGCCAATGACAAGGCTTTTCAAGTCGAGAAAATTCTAAAAAGGCGTGTGGTGAGAGGGAAAAAACAAATGTTTGTATCTTGGCATAATTGGCCCGAAAAATTCAACAGCTGGGTTGATGCAGACGAAATCAAAGATGTATAAAAGCAAACAGAATCAACGCTCAGCCCTTCATTACAGCCATGTAGATAAATGAAGGGTTCTACATTATACTGCCGTCTAATGCC
The DNA here is from genome assembly GCA_036324585.1 of Champsocephalus esox. Classification (NCBI taxonomy): domain Eukaryota; kingdom Metazoa; phylum Chordata; class Actinopteri; order Perciformes; family Channichthyidae; genus Champsocephalus; species Champsocephalus esox. Next base: position 38,171,658 of record CM070479.1, read on the forward strand.
AGCCTTGATGTATTTCAAAACAATACAAGCTCTAGTTATCAGGTGAACCTGGCACAACCTTTACACGTGGATGGTTCGTGGCAGGTTGCCCTGACAGAAATGTCATACCCACACACCTGGTATAACTTACCTTCGGAAGTAGCATGGTTTGAGTGGATAAAGAAACCAAAACCCCCCGACATGTCCCCGATTAGCAAGTTAAAGCTTCATATATTTAGAGCTGGTTACTATAGTAGCATAACTCAGCTCATGGAGGAACTCGAGTCCTGCTTCAAAAACATTTACTCTTATATCAGTTTATACTATAGTCCGATTCACAGGAAAATCGAATTTCTAGGAGGGCCCCAATATCGTTTCCGCTTTCCAAAACCTGTCACTTATATGCTTGGAATAAAACCAGACCAATGGCTCAAATTTGATGATAAATCAGCAGCCTACCCCGCGGATATAAATGCTGGCTCAACACATCTGTACTGTTATACCAATGTGGTCAGTCATTAGAGGGTTGGCGACGCTTTTGCTCCTCTATTGAGAACCGTCGATATAAGAGGATCATTCGGTGATACCGTAACTCAGTATTTTAATCCTGCGTATTACTTACCGGTAACCAAAACGCACATCGAGAATATACAGATAGAGATAAAAAACGATCAGAACAAACCAGTAAAATTCACATACGGAAAGAGTGTAGTTAAACTTCATTTCCGACCCTCAAAAGCAGGACAATCTTTTACAAAACGATGATTGATCACGACTCCCAGCGTTTTGTGAGTTATTATGAAAATCAAGCGGGGGGGGTCCCTGCCGGGTTTTTATGGAGCCCCGGTGATGTACGGGCGAGGCATTGGCTCTATATTTTCGAGATTATTTTGTTTTGTAGCACCCCTGGTGAGAAAAGGGTTCGCCATAGCTAAACCTCATCTGAAATCGGCGGCCAAAAATATTGCATCAGATGTTATCAGTAAGGCTGTACATAAATGTGGCCGCCAGTCAGACCCCGGATCTCAAGAAGGAGCAGGTGGTCTGATGGTTTTGGCCAGAAGGCCCCGGAAGAGACCTCCAGGCAGAAGGATTCCGAGGGGTGTTAAAAAAGGAAAGCACTCAGTGAAAAAAAAATCATTAGGGAAAAAACACCCTCAGAGAAGGAACGTATTTGGGGGAGATATATTTTAGAGTGTTAAATATGGCTCTTTTACATCACAAATCTGCTGAATGCAGCATGGCAGAGCTGGATTTATTTTCTGCCCCCGTGACACAACTTTCTATCGACGAAAAACACTACACAGAGGTCCTTCCGTTGTCTGCCATTACGGAGGACGGACCGATTGAATTTTTTATTCCCAGGGACGGGGATAAATACCTAGATATGAATAACACTTAAAAAATATAAAAATATTTTTGGGGTATGGGGGGTTCGCAAGCTGCTTTGTGCCTTCATGACACGCATGGTGTTCTTTTTTTATATATTATAATGAAGCGCGAGCTGTGTGCTCGAGTCTTCCTGCCTTTCGGCTCTGCTCATGGATGTATAATAAGGCTCTGCTGTTCCACGATGAGTGTCTAACTTCAGCAGCTACATTACCTACCGGTGCGTTCGTTAATATTAACTGTGTTGTCCAGAGTCACTGTGTTGGACCGCTGGTGAACAGCTGTTAGAACGGGCCGTTCAGGTGTTCAGAGCAGAGCTCCCTGTCGGGGCGGCAGAGCGTGATGTGCACTGAAAAGTGTTTCTGTTGCAATATTATCGTTGAGCAAACTTAGTTTTTTCATAGGCTATAAGCCGAGGTGGTATAAGTATATATATTGTACTTGAGTAAAAGTAGAAGTACCCAGGTCTTGTACTTGAGTTAAAGTAGAAGTACCAGAATGAAGGAACAATCCTGTAATCAAAATGTTCCTCAAATAAAAGTACAAAAGTATTATCATCAAAATATAGTTAAAGTAGCGACAGTAAAAGTACTCAGGTCTTGTACTAGAAGCACCAGAGTGTAGGAATACTCTGTTACAGTAAAAGTACTGCATTCAAAATGTTCCTCAGTAAAAGTAACAGTATTAAAGTAGCGACAGTAAAAGCAGTCATTGTGCAGATTGGTCCATTTCAGAATAATATATTGATATGTTTTATAATGATTGATCATGAAAGTGTTCTCAAAGCTGGTAAAGGTGCAGCTAGTTTGAATGACTTTGTATACTGCAGGGTAGCTTGTGGATTTACTCCAGGTGGAACTAAAGTCTGATTTAACACTTGATTATATTTCACATCATTCATCCACACATGTGAAGTAACTAAAGGTATTAAATGCATGTAGTGGAGTAAAAGTACACCATGTACCTTTGAACTGTAGTGGATTAGAAGAGCAAAGTAGCAAAAGAAACATTGAAATACTTAAATAAAGTACAAGTGTCTCAAAATTGTACCCAAGTAGTACTTGAGTTTATGAACTTAGTTACTTTACACCAGTGGCTATAAAGATAGAAAGACTAAGCCTTGCACAGAGGCATGAAAATACATTTTCAAAATGCTCAACAGTGCTGCCAAAATGTTAAACTCACTGCTACACAATTCAAATAAATGTTTTTATATATATTTATATTAGGTGTGACTCTTTGGCGTTTCTGTTCTTAGTAACACTGCTGCTTTAGTTGTTCTGACTGCTAAAATCATCTGTTATTGCTCATTTTAAAGCCGATATTCCGTGGGGTCGGGGGGCTCGGATCCTTGTCACCTTTTTCATACCTGATGAGTTTGCATCCCTGATACTGCTCAATAAATAATGATCACTTCACCACCTCTCTTGACATCAAGGCACTTGAGAGTGAGTCAGAGGCAGAATACAGGGACAGTGGAGAGAGGTCCGTTGCTGAGGTGAGAGATGAAAGGGAAATTACAGTTTAGAGTAAATTGATTCTCATCCAAGAATTTTAAGGAAATCAGTGGGGATATTGAACAGGAAGTATTTCAGTCAAGGGGCATCATATGACCAATATAGACAGAAGAGCAACATGTATTTGAACATTTAAGTCAATGATACCATAGGTGAACTTAACATCTGTATGGAGTCAGATGAGTCTCAATATTAATAAATGCTCACAGAAGGATTCACAAATGTATTTTGCGAATTATATATAAATGACTCAACAACAATATCTCTCAATGCACTCACACATATGTATTATTGTATATAAATGTACAAAGAATGGGCATTTAAACTGCTTTTTATTAATTCAAAGACGGCTCTGAATTAATAATCAAATAGGTTTCCTTTCTTTACTACTGGATGAAATTACAAAATGTACCCATCATTTTCCTTATGCTAGTATAGCTACATAAAAGTATCAAACCACCAGAATACAGGAAATCTATTTTATTCTGTGGTGGGGGACCACCACACCCCCCGTTAAAAATGTCCCCCTCCACATTCAGGATGCTTCCTACGCCCATGCTGTAAGGTAGCTTCTAGCTTCATGTCAAACACTGACAGTAACGGCCCGTCTACACTACAGGCATCAAAAAATCTTGAAGCTGGGCGTGTCTGAGGCTTGGCTATTTCTCCCGCCCAAGGCGACCCCCGGCAATACAAAGCAATAGCAATGTTAAAACGAAGTAAACTGGATATAAAATCCCCAAACAGGCGAAAACCTACCAGTTCCACCCACTGTCTCTGCCACCTCCCTCCATGCCTCGCTCCTCCGGTTTGTATACGTAACAATTTCACCAGGAGACTATGCTCCAATTCAAACACTGAGTAAGTGCATTGAACAAATCAATGACTGGATGTGTCAGAACTTTCTCCAATTAAACAAAGATAAAACTGAGGTAATGGTTTTTGGAGCCAAGGCAGAACGTTTAAAAGTTAGCGCTGAGCTTCAGTCTGCAATGTTCAAACCAACAGATAAAGCCAGAAATCTAAGTGTAGTCATGGACTCTGACCTGAGTTTCAACAGTCACATTAAAACAGTTACTAAATCAGCCTACTATCACCTAAAGAATATATCTAGGATTAAAAGACTAATGTCACAGCATGATTTGGAAAACTTGTCCATGCCTTTATCTTCAGTAGACTCGACTACTGCAATGGTGTCTTCACAGGTCTCACTAAAAAATCAATTAGAAAGCTGCAGCTGATTCAGAACGCCGCTGCTCGAGTCCTCACTAACACTAAAAAAGTGGATCACATCACTCCTGTTATGAAGTCTTTACACTGGCTTCCTGTGTGTCAAAGAATAGATTTCAAAATATTGCTGCTGGTTTATAAAGCACTGAATGGTTTAGGTCCAAAATACATTACTGACCTCCTGCTAAATTATGAACCATCCAGATCTCTCAGGTCTTCAGGGACTGGTCAGCTTTCTGTCCCCAGAGTCAGAACTAAACATGGTAAAGCAGCATTCAGTTATTATGCTCCAAATATCTGGAACAAACTCCCAGAAACCTGCAGGTCCGCTGCAACTCTTACTACTTTTAAATTCAGGCTGAAGACTTTTCTTTTTGTCGCTGCTTTTAATTGAACTATTCATATCTTAAACTGCACTGCAACTTTTATCCATGTACTTTTTCTTGTAATGTTTAATTGAACAAGACTGCACTGTAACTTTTATCCATGTATTTTTCCTTAATGTTTATTTTATTAGCTTTTCTTTTTTAATGCTTAATGTCTTTCATTTTTTTTGTAAAGCACTTTGAATTGCCTTGCATTGAAAAGTGATATATAAATAAATGTGCCTTGCCTTGCCTTGCCTTGCCTTGCCATACAGCACCGGGAGATTCACTACCGCTCAATTTTTCTGAATATGAGGAAATGACCTGTGTAGTCTCTCCCAACATACACGCGGTTTGATTGGCTAGCGCTTGTACTGTCAGATTTGAATACGCGGGATTTGATCAAGCCTCAAAAGTTGAACAATGTTCAACTTTTGATGCCGATAGATGCTTGTGATGCTTGCAAAGCCATGCCATGCTCCCCACAATGCAGTTCGGCGAAGTTTAAAAATCTTCTACGTCACCCCATTAAAATTAATGGGCGAAGCGTTGAAAGCATTTTTCGATGCCTGGAGTGTAGACGGTCCGTAAGTCAACATTTCCCAGAGAGCTTTATTTTGAAATCACCAGGTAATGCTAAAAAACACAACATTTAGATTGTATGACTATTACGTTCCCTACTGGGCTATAGGGGAACCAAAGGGAAGCAACACAACCACAATGGGATTGGTAATCATTATAAGTGGTTTTATTATAAAACAGTGTGAAACAAAATGTTAAGCATGCAGCCAAGGGGTGTAACGGTTCACAGAAGTCACGGTTCGGTTCGTATCTCGGTTTGGGGGTCACGGGGTCGGTACAACAAGGAAAAGCAAAAAAAAGTCCCAAATGCATAATTCCAGGTTTGTTGTTATTTATGTTTGAACAGTAGTGCAAGTTTCAGTTTAAAAATAAAGAACTCTGACATTTTGAATAATTAACTGTATTAAACAGTTAAAAACAAACCATACACAGTACCACTCAGATGGCCATATTATCTATAATGGCTGATGTCAAACAAAAAGGTTTCATCAAGCTGTAAAACTAAAAAGAATGTCTTGAAAATATGACATCATAAATAATAAGAAAGTGTTTCAAGAGTGCAAAGTCGTTGAAAAACATATGCCAAAAGCTTCCGTTATTTATTTTGGTCTCTCGGCTCTCATGTCTATTGGCTTCTTAAAAACAGCGGGGATAAGCTGTCTTTTGCCGGGCTCCGGTGAGTGCCAAATCTGGGTGATGCCTTCTGATATGATTTAGCATGTTTGGCGTGTGTTACCATTAGCATACCGCACCGCTATCGAACAACGCCGACACACCGTCCTCGTCCAATCCACCACTCGCACACTTCATCGTTATTGTAGTCCACAGGGAACCCCGAAATGTTCCCACACAGCTGATTTAAAAGAAGCAGGTGGGTTCTAGCTCCTGTGTGTTATCTGAAATCGCCATACTAATTTTTTTTCTTCTTGTATTTTGTTCGTTTTGTTGTTGTGTTTCTTCTTGTTCTTCATTTGTTGTTTAAGGGCGGCTGGCAAACAGCTTTTAGGCACAATACCGCCCCTTGGATTATTTATAGTGTAGTGGATACTGCCCTGAATGACAGATTTTTTTCCCACTCGTAAAAAAAAGGCGTATTCGTCGTGTGACTGCGTGTGCCGACGGGACGAATACGGATACCGTTACACCCCTAATGCAGCCTGAACAAACAAAAGGGCCAAAAGGGCACAGGTTGATAACCAAACAAAAGGAGGACTCTAAAAGTGAGCCTATTTACACACCTGAAATCACTAATCAACACTAACGAGGAGGCTGCAAGAAAACACAGCTAACTAAGGCAACTAAACACACTACTCTAAGCACATATCTCAACACGACACTAAGCACATATATAATCACACTAAACACACAACACGAGTTAAACACAGTATAATAGCTCAAGTCTAAAGTGTCCACAACACAAGAGCAAAATGGGTGAGGCGTCTACTCGCAGCAGAGCCTCCAGAGTGTAATTGTCCCCAGCTTTGTAGTCGTCTCCAGCAGGTGTGCGCCGGCTGTGCGCTGCGATTGGAGTGCGTGCGTCGGACACGTGCTCCAATCACAATCTTCAGGGGGCAGACCAGGAGATGGCAGCCAATCACGACAGGGCAACCGCACAGCTCAATTACATGCAACACACATTAACACAGTTAAGAGAACCAGGAAGGCAGCAGCTGTAACAATGACAAAGTGTTTATTTAATATATCTGGCTAGCTATAGCTACTTATTAACAGATTAGCTTACCCGCGCGATTCAAAGTAACATCAACATAGCTATAATTTATGCTTAAGTCTACTGACCAGTGGCGGCTGGTGGAAAATAAATAAATTAAATTATGACTGCTGGTGAAAATAAAGTATTTGTACATCTTTTATTTTTTGTCTCACATATTTCAGTGTGTGTGTGTGTGTGTGTGTGTGTGTGTGTGTGTGTGTGTGCCAGTCATAGTTGCCAACCCTCCCGATTTTCGCGGGAGACTCCCGATTTCATTGCCCTCTCCCGGTTTCCTCCCGGGGTCATATTTCTCCCGATTATTGACAAACTCTGATTTACTCACGACTGTTTCCACTCGGACTTTAATACAACTACACCATTGTTTGGTTTCCATGGTAGTGTGTCTCTTTAGCAGCACGCACAACTCAAAGTTTGAGAGGGTGAGGAAGATGAAAACTGAACAAGAATCGACAACTCGGCCCTCTGCTCAGTCCTTTCCTGTAAAATACCAACACACTTTCACTCCCTAAACGTCCAATAGCGACGTTTGGTCAGTGTCTGTGGGTCCAATTGTGACGCTCCTAGGCTCCTTCAGCGTCATAAAGGGACGCAAATAGCTTTCAACTGATTGCAATGTATTCCCATCTGCATCGGGATTTGACGCTCATGGAAGCACGGCATTCGTTTTTGTTGGCTGCCCTTAAAGACAATGTGAGCGTCCATTCCCATTGGATAACGGAGAATTGTACACCCGGAAGTAAGTATTCCTCTTACTGTCGATTGATTTTACAGTGATATCTGCACTACTCATCGACTAAAAAACATCAGATTATCCTTGTTAATTACACAACATTGATTGGTTTAAATTGTGTGCAATGCTTTTGTATTTTCCCCCTTCGATTCGGAGAAACAGTAAAGGATGGCAGAAGACACTACACTACCCAGAATCCCCAGCTATCGTTTGGACTACACCATGTGCTCTGTTTGACAAACCCTGTTTTTTTCACCATTAATTCCGATGGCTGACGTCTATGTCACATGATCTTCAAATTTCTCCCTGCAGAAAAAGAAAACATGGTCGAACTTCATTTTATTCTCGGTGGCCTATTTTAAAGTTAGTTTGGCCATTAAAATGCGTTTTGATGTCATTTGATGCGAGAAATATGAGTTGTTATTTCAGATTATGTGTGCAGTGGATGTACATGATCTTTAGTTTGCTAGTTATTACGAAGATTACTTCAGGAAATGGCGACGTTTTCATTGTTACCAAGGTGGTTGCTAGGGACGCTGCTATCGATATTATTTCTGTTGTGTTGTGTAACTGTTTAATGGTGTTATCTTTATTGCTACCCCCTTCCCCGTCAATGTATAGTGTTGGTCCACAGCCTAAACATATTAGTTTAACAAAATCCGCATCTAAAGATAGCCTACGTTATTTTCCCCTGTGCAATTACAGTCTCACATCTCAGAGCACATCGTCATTAACAAATACCAGAAACAGACCGAAAACATTTAACAAAAATAATAATAATACTTTATTCCGAGTGTGCTTGCTTTTCTCTTTGAAAGTCATCAAATAACGGCATTGTAATACACGGTTCGGCTGCATTACATATTACATATCTGCCGTTGTTCTGTATTTATAGAGCCCTGATGAGAAGACCTCTAGACAAACATGAGGAACTGAAAACGTGACGTGGATCATAAATATATCAGCCATTAAACAACATCTTACATTTATTTTCACACAATACGTCTCCTTGCAGTATCAACACTAATTCGGCTCACTTTTATATTTGATCCAATTGGTAGATAGGCTGTATTTACACCATAAAGGTGCACAGCTGATATAAAGGGACACCTGGTGGTTAAAGCATGTTATTGAATTTAATTATTTGTATTATTAGATATTAATACTATCCCTATAAGGTATATTCATTACTCGTTATTCTCTACTAATAGTTCATTAAAGACTGTATATCATGACTATTTTGCACTTCCCTTTCAAGATTTCAAGATTTTCTAAGGTTTATTGACATATCATATAGGCCTACACAACTGTGGTGTAGTTCTGCACTGAATGAAAAACTTGGGTTGCAGGTTACTCAATAGTGCATTACAAGACATCTATCAATATGTGTGCATACCTCCAGCAATGTTAACTATGTTGAAGCACTTATTTTAACTGATATTATATATAATGTATTATACTCTTATAAGATCATCGACATCCTGGTTTGTTTACAATAATTCAGCTTTTCTCATTGTTACTTTGAACTTTTCCAAAAGTGGGCTGAGGGCTGTTCACAGTTTACGTCACTCTACACTCGTCGATCAGAGCGAGCGGAGCGCTTTTTCGCGAGCGGAGCACATTTTTCTCATCCGCCTCACGGAGCGTGGAAAGTGAGGGGCAGGGCTGCCTCTCTTCCGTCGGCGTGGATAGGAGGTTTACCTGTGCACCTGTGCTGTTGTGGGGAGGTTTTTCCCGGGAAGTCGCGGAGAGACGGAGCGGCTGCACGTTGTTGTTTGGGCCCCCTTTTCCCACCGGCCCAGTTGTGCTGTGGCAGGGACCTGCTTCCACTTGTCGTGTGCTGCTGTCCTGGCGAGATTTTACCCCGGGGGCGTAACGGAGAGACCGGAGCGGCTTTGCGTTCGGGCTGCGGCCTGCTTTACACCTGCTGTAGCGGAGGCCTGTATCCACCTGCTCCACCTGTCGTGCTCTACGGTGCCGAGGACGTTTTACCACGGGGATATCGCTGAGAGACCGGAGCGCCTCTACGCCTCTAGCTGGTCCTGCTTCACCTATCCTGCTATAGGCCTACTGAGGAGGTTCTGCACCGGGGATATCGCAAGGAGAACGGAGCGCCTCCACATTTCGGGCCTGCTTGCACGCCTATCCGGATGCTCTGCTGGTCTGGGAAAATGGCCCATATCGGGATTCTGCTGTGCCTGTTAACTGTTTTGGACTATGAGAAGATCTCTAGTCATTCTGAGAAGACTACTGGATTCAGGTCTGTTCTGCCACCTGCAGTGGGCATCCCCTGCAAAGGTTCGGATGTGTTGCTCAAACAATTACCGGTTGCCTTGTCACAGTCAATCTGCTCGACTAAATATGTTTGTCTTTTTTTCATTTCCTGCGATGATGGTTATTCAGGACTGCTTCTTAAGCTCTAATCACACTCTCGCAGACTTTTCCGGTGTTTCTAAATTAGATGACAATGTATGTGTGTCATTTAAGAGGAAAAGATGCCTGTTTTTGTTGTTGTTATTACTGTCAGGAAATGTAGAACCTAACCCTGGTCCGCCCAGTAGTAATAGTCAGATCGCTACTCCTGCTGATTTTAAAGCTAGGTCTGGGTTGGGTTCTATCCACTTGAATGTGCGCAGTCTGTTAGGTAAACTAGATTTTGTCCATATCTGGGCAAAATCGACTGACGCTGACGTCATTGTCTTATCTGAAACATGGCTAAACAAATCTATTTTGGCCTCTGACATTGCCTTAAATGGTTTTAATGTGTATCGTACCGACTGGCCTAATAAAGGTGGTGGCGTTGCAATTTATGTTAAGAATAAGTTCAGTGTAACCACATTAATTTCCAAATCGATCAGTAAGCAATTTGAATTTTTAGCCTTAAATATAGAAGTGGCAAAGGGTCAACAGGTCATGGTGGTGGGCAGCTACAGACCCCCCTCAGCTGTCAAAGACTCCTTGTCTTCACTAGCAAATATTTTATCACAACTAGACTACAAGGAAATAGTGCTACTAGGAGATTTTAACTGGGACTGGTTAACTGCAGTGTCAGAGAATTTTAAAACCTTTGTATCTCTTTAAATGTTACTCAGATTGTGGACAGTCCTACTCGCCCAAATATTAAATCCCCTAATAAATCCTCCCTAATTGACCTCATTTTAACTAATGTTCCCCATAAATATTCTTCTGTGGGAGTATTTGCAAATGATCTGAGCGATCACTGTGTTGTAGCCACAATTAGGGACACTAAGGTCCAAAAGGTTAAACCTCGCATTATCATCAAGAGAGACATAAAACATGTTGTGCATGATCTGTTTGATTTTGATTGGGGTAAAATCGATCTGTGTGCTGATGTTGAAACCGCATGGTCTTATTTTTATCTTGGTTTTATGGAGATCATTGATAGACATGCACCCCAGGGTTTCCGCTAGGATTTTTTCTCGCCGGTCAAATGTCCGGGCAGAATTTATTTTACCTGACAAATTTGAAACTTACCGGTCATGTTTCAATAATAATAATAAGAGGTGTGGAGCAGAGTTTCCGTTAGCAGGTAATTACCGCCGGACTATGAGCAGATATGCTTCAGTTTCAAACTCAGTTCACGGGGCTCATTTTTATATTGCTTCAGTTTATAATCGTAACAGATCGAAACATTCAGATTCATTTTTCAATAAATGATTCCACAAACAACAAACAACATAATTATTACATTCAAACAAACTACTTGTAGTAGATAGCGTACATTATTCAGAAGTTTACATTAACTTTGAATAATAACACGGGAGAAACGGATCCTCTCTTTTCCCCTCTCTCTCTCCTGACAGCCCGTCAGTTTCTCATGCAGTTCCTGCAGCTTGCTAAACAGAGGGCGGGGCTTCAGGTGATTATACAGAGCTGCGTGTCTCGGTCAGACTCAGCAGCTGATCTGATCTCTATCTCTCGCTCAGGTTACACTTCACTCGCGTTTATGTCCATATCGATCAGATCCAGCTCTCCTGATCGGCCTTTATAGAGAGCACCGATCAAACTATTAAGAGTGAATATCGGCCGATAATGACCGGCGGCCGATGGATCGGAGCCTCCCTAATTATTACCAGACATTTTGAACGGCAGGTTTTGAATTTACCGGTTTTTAATACATTTTACCAGGTAAAAACCGGTAATTACCGGCTAACGGAAACCCTGATGCACCCCTGCGTACATTTAGAGTAAAGGGACGAGACAATCCTTGGTTTTCTGCTGAGCTGTCTAGTCTCCTGCATGAGAGAAACTAGGCCTGGGCAAAGGCTAGGAAATCAGGCTCAGAGATAGAATGGCTGCGTTTTAGGCAGCTAAGGAATAGCTTCACTTCAAATGTCAAAAGTGCAAAGTCGAAGTACTATTTGTCAGTTACCACAGAAAACCTAAATAATCCTAGGAAATGTTGGAAAGCAATAAAATCGATATCAACCGGTGAGATCCGTAATGAGCTACCTCCGTGCCTTACCACAGCATTTGGCTCTATATCGGACAGGGCCACTATGCTAAATTGCTTTTAATGAGCATTGTGTGTCCTGTGGTTCTCTATTTGATTCTGTCACTAACTATGCTTCTGTAAATACCACAGTCTGTGACTCTGAACAACGTGGTCTGGAAAACCCTTTCAGTTTTACCCCTTTTACTGTTGATGTTGTTCATGAAGCCTTATCTAAGCTAGATCCTGGGAAACCGGCTGGCCCGGACAACTTAGAACCTTTCTTTTTAAAGATAGCTGCAGATTTTATTGCTCCACCTCTCACTTCTCTTTTTAACCTCTCCCTCAGCACAAATACAATTCCAAAAGTTTGGAAGTCTGCTTATGTCTTGCCTTTACTGAAAGGAGGGGAGGCAACTATTTTAAATAACTATAGGCTAATCTCTAAATTGTCAGTTCTGGCTAAGGTTCTTGAACGCTTATTGTCTAAACATCAGTCAGGCTTCAGAAAGAAACACAGCACCATCACTGTGACAATGAAAGTGGTAAATGACATTACTAGTATTTTAGATAATAAGCAATGTGTTCATTTTGATGGACTGTCTTCTGAGTGGTTAAACATTTCTAATGGTGTACCACAAGGTTCTGTTAGGACCACTTTTATTCTCCATATATATTAACAGCGTAGGTGATAATGTGGATGAAGCTACTTTACATTTTTATGCGGATAATACTGAGATGTATTGTGCAGGTCCCAGCGTTAAGGAGGCTGTTGTTAAATTACAGGCTGTTTTTAACACTATTCAGACTCAGTTCTCTGAATTAAAGCTTCTTTTAAATGTGGATAAAACCAAGGTAATGCTCTTTTCAAAAGCTAAAAAGACGCAAGGAACAAAACTTGAAGTTGTTGCCTGTTACAAATACCTTGGTATCTGGCTTGATGGTTGTCTCTCTTTTAAACTGCATGTCAACAATAACCTGCTAAAAAAACTGAGGGTTAGGCTAGGGTTCTTTTTCAGAAACAAGTCCTGTTTCTCGCTTGAGGCCAGGAAAAGGCTAGTCACTGTGACCTTTTTACCTGTGCTGGACTATGGGGATCTGGTCTATATGAATGCACCTGCCAATTGCCTGGTCAAGTTAGATGCTGCGTATCACAGTGCACTGAGATTTGTGACAAACTGTAAAGCATTAACCCATCACTGCACCCTGTATGCAAGGGCTGGTTTGCTTTCACTAACTGTACGGAGGCTCAGTCACTGGTATATTTGTATATACAAAGCCATTCTAGGGAAACTTCCATCTTATATCTGCTCCCTGATCTCACGGAAAATTGTAAGTGGCTACTGCCTGAGATCGAATGCTGTGGTTTTATTAAATGTGCCAACTGCTAGGACTGTCTTAGGGAAGACAGCTTTTAGATGCGCAGCTCCTCTGTCTTGGAATAGTCTGCAAATTAAATGGAAACTGAACAATCTGGTGCCACTAAATGTTTTTAAAGCTTGGTTGGATGCTAGTCAATCAGAAGCTATTGGTACCTGTTTATGTGGATAATTATATAAATTATGCTGGATGATGTCCTTTTGTTGTTCTGTTTATGCTTTTATGTTTCATGTGGAACTACTTGAACAGGTGGACCCGTTCAAATCCAGTTTTGGACAGTCTGCCGTGGTTCCATCCCATTTCAAGTGCTGTTCGAGAATCGGCTTAACCCTCGGAGCACACTCTCCAATCACAGAGCTTGAGGACACTCACGGTGTTTGTCAAACAGAGCACATGGTGTAGTCCAAACGGTAGCTGGGGATTCTGGGTGGTGTAGTGTCTTCTGCCATCCTTTACTCAGAACAAATATTTGTTTCTCTGAATCGAAGGAGAAAAATACAAAAGCATTGCACACAATTTAAGCCAATCAAGTTGTGTAATTAACAAGGATACTCTGGTGTTTTTTAGTCGATGAGTAGTGCAGATATCACTGTAAAATCAATCGACAGTAAGAGGAATACTTACATCCGGGTGTACAATTCTCCGTTATCCAATGGGAATGGTCGCTCACATTACCTTTAAGGGCAGCCGACACAAACGAATGCCGTGCTTCCATGAGCGTCAAATCCCGACGCAGATGGGAATACATTGCAATCAGTTGAAAGCTATTTGCGTCCCTTTATGACGCTGAAGGAGCCTAGGAGCGTCACAATTGGACGCCACGGACACTGACCAAACGTCGCTATTGGACGCTTAGGGAGTGAGAGTGTGTTGAAAATACAGGTCCAGCCCACACATATGCTCCATGGTGCTACAGGCATTGCCCTTACAACTACAATACGCATGTAAATGTTGATCTACAGCTCCGGCGATCCACTAGCACCGGAGTCTCCACCTGCAGACGCAGCCATCCTCGACAACTACTGTAGCGTCACCTTGGAAACAAGTCCAAACAACTCACAGACACACAGGCCAGGGCGCTGACAGGGCGCCCTTTGAGCATCAGATCTGATGATGCTGATTGGCTGAAATTATGTTTCGGCGGCATAGTATACAGATAACAACAGTCAGCTTGTTGGCTGTCTGGCTGAGGGCTCCTTTCTACCGCCCGGACGAGAGAGGGTAATGACACACGCTGTGGCCAGGCCGGAAACATGTGACTTATCAGTAACTTTAGACATCGTAAAACAATTTTAAATGAGATTTTATTGTAGATTATACATTTTACTGATACCAACTATATAATATTTACCTTGTTCATTAAAAATAAAAATAAAAACTATTTTTTTTTATATATATATTTTGTATTTTTAATGACAATCAAACATGTGGGAAGAGGGGGGCGGCGCCGGCCGCCACTGTTACTGACATTTACATACATTGTTTACCTGGCTCAGGTGGTGGCTCTGGGGTTGTTGTGTGAGCCACCACTTGAGAATTGCCGTCTTTTTTATTAAAAAAATGTCTAATGTCCATCTTCAGAAACTCTGCGTCCGCGGCTGACAGTTTAAAGTTTAATCACAGTCAAAGAGGAGAGGTACGTACCTGTCAGCCAATAAAACACGTTTATTTCCATGCAATTCTCTGATTGGTCTGGTGGTGTCTTGCCTCTGTTGCATTCACTGAACACGGGAAATTACATTTCTGCCATCCTCTAGGTAAAGTACGGTTAATGTATTATATTATTGAGGGAGGGCCTACCCCAGGTGACGCCCATGTTCTACAGTATTGTTGTTGTATAGTTATTTGTTAATGTAACCCAATTTGTGTTCTTTGAAATTGAAAAGGAAATCGCATTGTGTTTGTTACTTTCGTTGCAGTTGTATATGTCTTAAGTGTAATTTGGCTTGGCTTCCTATTTATGGACATGCTTTTATTTTGAAGGAGAGGTAGCGCTGTTGACAAGAAGTTGTTGTTGCTTTGGAAACAACGTGACGGAGAATAACGGAGAAAAGTAATATCTACAAATAAAGACGGAGAAAGTAAACAATAACGTTTATGGTTAAGTGTTAGCACCCCCCGAAGAGGCACAAGCTCTTACCTTGATATTGGAGATTTCAATAAATTCAGTTTGAAAAAAAAACGGAAAAATGAATATCCGAATAACGAAATTGAAACCCGAATAGTACTCCAACGAACGAATATTCGGATATTCGGGTACCGCCCTATTGCGTACCTCACTTCCGTTTCGCTTCACATGCACTGATTCGCTAAGCTGAACAGCCAATTCGAGTGATTTATTTTGCCGACAGCCTCCGCTCCCGATTGAACATCGGGAGCCGAAGGTGTCGGCATGGCCGGAAAGACACGACGGTGCGGGGCACACCAATCTGAGTCCGGCGACAGGACGCTCATCAACAGCCAGATATCTATCGACGGCCGAAATTGGCTAGGTGTGTCAGGGCCTTTAGGCAACACAATGTGATGTTTCAAATCTCTTCTGTAGATAATTAGATTTTCATCAAAACTTTCTTTTGACAAACTGGCACTTACCCCTATCCTATTACATGGCTTTGTTGAACAGTAAATTCTGATTGGTCAATTATACGGTCTGTTATTTTGTTATAACAGACTGCTGCTATGAAATATAGATCATTTCTATGTAGTTCAGATTTGTTGTTGTCATAGCAATATAATCAGTTTCAAATATGCTTTTATCAATATGTTGTATCAAATTATTGATTTATTTAGCAGCTAATAAGTGGAGTAATTCAGCAAGGAGGTCATTATTTGTTGATAAACATAACAGGGTGAGCAAGACCCAAACGCTAACGTATTAAATGTATTAGGATATGATATACAGTGTATAATGTATACTGTATGTTATGATGTAAAAATTGCAGAGCAGAATTCTTGAAGGCAAATCATTTCAGTGTAGTGGCAATTTTTAAATGTTTATGTTTTTATTGTACTCGTATTAAATGTTTTACCCAGTGTGCAAAATATGTTGATAGTGTCTCATTGCTCTGTGATCTAATGTCACAAAACCATTTTTTACCCGCAATTATGTTAAAATCTATTTGGATCCTGACCCATAGTGTGATACAGGCTCAGAGGTGTACAGGGAAGTAGACGTAAAAGCTTTTGGAGCCTGTGTATTGCAGGGGGGGAACAACAAAGATGAGTCAAGTGTAATTTAATTAGCCTCTATTAATAATATTCACAACTGCATGGCTGCCGGTATTCCAGGAGCTGCTGCACCATACTGCACATGAGCTGACTTTTCTCTGTCATTCCTCAGTTCAATAGATTATTAGAAGAAAAAAAGGTGTTCGATTTTTGAGGTTTTCAGCCTCAAAGTTTTTTGTCAAAAGGGAATAAGAGGAATACAAGAAGACGACATTGAGCTCTAGCCAGAGTTGGGTGTTACGCGTTACTGTAATTATATTACTTTGTCGGTAACGGAGTAGTGTAACGCGCTACTTTTATAATTCAGTAATCACACTACAGTTACTAACATTGCACCGACACGCGTTACTTCGTTACTTTCTAAAATCAGTCATAATCAAACCTCAACAAACACCTGCAAAGAACACATGCTAAGGTGAAGCTAACGCACATAGCTGTTGTTTATTTATTACACACACGTAGTCTGTTCTTCTTCTCTGTTTTCCGGTTGTTGCCTGTTTTGAATGACGAATACACACTACCGCCGCCTGCTGGTAAGGAGAGTTATTGCCACTCACGCATGCGCAGTTCGTACGTGCTCGGCTGAAGTCTTTGCGGTGTGCTCCAGTCTGGCTCCAGTGCAACACATGGCCAACACGCAGGAGAACACGCTGACGCAACAGCGTGAGCAGAGATAGACTGCGCAACATATACAGATAGCAGGAGACAGAGGACAGCCATAGTCAGATAGGAAAACATTCAGGAGCTATCTGGATCAGTCTTATGCGACAATGGAAACTGAACTAAACAGAACATTTGAAACTTTAGCAGTCTGCGTGATCTGCCTGCAGGGAGGGGCGGGCCGGCCCTGCGAGTAAAGTAACGAGTAAAGTATAAAGTAACTAATTACTTTATGTAGAGAGTAATGAAGTAGTGTAATATATTACTTTTTTTTAGTAACGACCCCATCCCTGGCTCTAGCGACGTAGTCTTTAGGACTGGAGGAAAGTGAGAAAATGTAGAATAATGAGTAAGAAACTCCATTGGACATTAAGGCCATGTTTACACGGAGACTAAACGGGTTGTATCTGTTACAGTTCTGTTACAGTTACGGCTCCCAAGGTAGGTAGATCTGCAGACGAAACGCTCTGGAGGGCCAAAAGGCTCCGTGTGTACGTCCTATACGATCATTTCCTGATAACGATGACGCCATAGCCCCGCCTCTCCCCACCTCGGCTGCTCACCCCCGCGTCACCCGTGTGCCGTGACATTGCTGATGTGTTTCGCCAACAACAACAACAACAATGGTGGATCACAGGGTCGCTTTCGTGCTCCAGACGCTACTGACCATGCTACAAATGTTAGAGCAAAATCGACAGCTCCTCTACCACAACCATCAGCAACAAGTGGACATGGAGAACTACATCAACTACATGTTGCTAAATCCACCGCGGAGAATAAACAGAAGGGCAACCATGCTCGGGAGGTCTTATTCGCTGCTTCTTGGTGTATTTTGTGGTGGAAGTGCAGTGCCACTTACAGGCCCGGCATATGTACTACATCATTTCCAACGGGTCGAGCGGTCTCGTGTGGACGGACACGTTTCTTGAGCCGATTCCGAGTTTTTATTTAGCTCAATGTACTTCCGGGTCAGTTCGGCAACACAGAAACCACAACAATGAAGCGATTCATCGATTTTTACTTTGAGCTTGGCCGAAAATATAAAGATATAACATCAGTGCTTGGCAATAGGCACAGGATTCACATAAATGTAAGGAACCTCAAGAGAACACTCAGAGCGAGGGGACATGCATGTCGCAAAGCATACTCCGAGCTGAGTTATTGACGGATTCAAATTTCGTGGATCAATAACTCATGAACATAACGTTGTAAAAATACAAACGTGACTTTATAATCATAGCAAGGTAGACAACGAGCAACAGAGTTGTGTTTATCAAAATAGTTCGATATGCGCCGTCATCAGAGCTAAACATCAAGAATTGGTCACAATCTGCGTCTGGAGGAGAGAGATGAGTGCTTAGGTACCGTCTACAAACTGCAAAGCCATTTTTCAGTCTCTCTCTTGTTTCCTCACATACGTTAACTGATGAGAGACACGTGGTTTATGTTTTTTTCTTGGTCGGTAGGTTAGTTAGTGATTTCTTGACTGTCCATTTGTCATTTCAGACCAACATAGCTGCAGCTGCCGCGGCCGAGATTTACTTGACCGACATACGATACAACCAAATCCCGCAAAGTCAAGCTGCTCTGAGCGGCCTTATTGGCTGCTGTGAGTCGTCGGGTAAAGTCTCACAATAGGCGCATTCACATCGGAGTACTTTCCCCCGTACTCTTCCCGTTTAGTTCCGTTAGTACCCCTTATGTCGCGTTCACACCAAAAAGAGTACTTAGTGCCGGAAACGTTTACCCCCATTTGTAGTGCCTGCTAGAGAGGTGGTACCAAAAAAGTACCAATTTCTATTGGCTGGGCGAATTGCAAATCACGCCCGTAAAACTCTGAAAAGTATTTTGACACTAAGTACGGCAAAGTACTTGGTGTGAAAGCGGCTAATAGGTACCGCTGGAAATCTACAGTTCCAGCGATTCGGTAGTTATTTGCATGATATTTTCAGTCCTTGTAATCGAAAAGATAAAATTACATACGTAGAATATGCACACTTCGACATGGCGCTGCGAGCGTCGACTCCAGAGGGAAGCCATCATGCTCTTACTTTGAAACCTTGAAATGTGGAAATGTCGTCATCAACAGGACATCACGTGGTTTCCCAAAATAACCAATATGGTCTAGCTGCGGCCGCGGACAGTACACAACGGTACGTGACACGCCCACCTGAAACGACACTACGGTGGCTGAGAGGCATGGCAGAGGCATGGCAGATGAAAAGCGAATTCACGACACTACACGACACGCCCCCTACTACGCCGCCTACGGTGGCTGAGAGACCGTACATGGCATGTTATTGTAGCATTTTAAGCAACTATTAGGCAAATAAATTAATAACCTATCCGTTTGAGAACCCGTTGGAACCCCTTATCCCATTTTGATGGTTGACATCTCATTTGAACAGTGAAAGCCAGAATGACAGCAGGGGTGAATTTCATTTTATAATTTTGCAATAAGTCAAAGATATGTTTACTGTATATTATAAAAATGCTTGTCATGTAGGAATACTGGAGGTACCGTTCCAATGATGTATTAATAATAAGATATATATAGCGACTATATATATATATATATAGCAAAATAAACACAATTACACTGCGCTAAACAGCCACATTGACAAACGAGAACCTAAATAGTATGTAATTATATCTAAAACCACAATACGTTAATTACCTGTACTCGGTGCGGCATATTGTTTGTTGTCTGTTGTCTGTAAACCTCCATGTCTCCTTAAATATCCTTGCGTCAGCGTCTCACGTGTTGCTCTCTTCTGACCATATTTGGAAGTACAACTTTCGCGGCCGCAGCTAGACCGTTCTCAGCCACCGTAGTGTCGTGTCAGGTGGGCGTGTCGTGTACCATCGTGTACCGTTGTGTACTGTCCGCGGCCGCAGCTAGACCCTTCTCAAAATAACCGAGTGACACGAGCAGATTTTGGTCGAGACCGCCGGAAAGTTTGTCTCAACACTTTGTGTGTAAAAAGACGACCCACAAGCAGAGATCTGAGATCCACAAGCAGAGATTTGAGATCCACAAGCGCATTTTTGGTTGACAAATACAAAATGGATTCACAAATTCCTGATCGAAAGTTTTCGATGTTAAAGAGATATTCCCAAATTCCTTTTGTTTATTTGTACATTATGGTATTCACAGATCTTTTTTTTTATTTGTGAAAATATTTTGCAGATCTACAGATCCGTTTTACATTTTCAAGTTTGTTTGTGAGTTTGCAAATCTTTTAAATGCATTTGTGGATGGTGTTTTACATTTACAAATCACATACACACAAATAATTGTTATGTTCACACAAATATTTATGAGACAAATCTAAGCCCATAATAACTCAGCTAACTCAACTATGCTTTGCGACGTGCACTGCTCTGAGTGTTCTCTTGAGGTGTCTTTCACTTATGTGAAACCCGTGCCTATCGCCAAGCACTGATGTTATATCGTTATATTTTAGACCAAGCTCAAAGTAAAAATCGATGAACCGCTCCATTGTTGTGGTTTCTGTGTTGCCAAACTGACCTGGAATTACATTGAGCTACATTAAAAGTGTTGCAAGATCTCTTTTTCCTCAAGGTAACCAAATGTTTCTTTTGTATCTAAACCTGGAGAAGTAATTTATTTTTGTGACGTTGTTGGAACACAATGCAGTAGATCTGACGCATTACATCAGTAGCAACAATCACTGATGGCCCAATTCAATCAGCTGATGACATTTGGAATGGGTTGACAGATGGGTCTTACATTGACATAGTGAGGTTCCAAGTTAAGCACAAAAACAACATATTGATAAAAATAATAAACTGTTTAAATAAGATTGAAATGTGTTGTGCCATAGCTTTAGGAAATGCAAAATATGGCTTATTTCCACCCCGTTTCTTAAACTTCCCACTGTTTTTATGATCTGCTTTACTGTTACACATCATCATGACTGAAAATGTGAAGATTAGCAGCAGGCACAAAATAAATGTTCTTGTAAAAAAGCAATTTCAAGTTTCAAAAAAGATTCTTAAAAAATCTCTCCCATAATCTATAAAATATGGATAACTTTCCATCCTAGATCAAGAAAAGCCACTAAATAAAAAGGATATGGAATTTTTCAATAACTTTTTTACAATGGTCACAAGCAGAACATTATTTGAAATGTTAATCTTTTTAAAACATTACATCCTGTTTTGGCAAATACCAGCGTTTTTAAAAACTACTAAATGTAGTTTTGAGTGTAGCTTGATATTTCTTTCCAAAATGAGCAGAAGCTGATACCAGTGTTTGATTTGTAAAACAGCACGATGATCAAAGAGCTGAGAAGTCTACTGTATGTATTCCTGCACAAAGGAATATATAACACATGTACAAAGTGGTCACAGAGGGAATTGTTTTCACACAATTTAATGAATTACTTGAGCAGAAAGAAGATCAAATCCAAGAGACAATATTCTAGTTCTTAGATACCACATGGTCTGTCTTTGATTGTTTCACTACAGAGAAAGGCATGATGGGGCAGGACTCATCCGCTCTATCCCAGCTGAGGTAGACAATGCTGCATGGTGAGCAGCCGATACACTTAACAAAGAGAGAAATAGATCAATTGTCAACAGGCAACTGCCAACTCTAAGCTAATCAAAGAATTCCTGGACCAACAAAAAGCAGAAACATCCTTCTCAACACTCGGCTCAGAGTATCCTCCATATGCCGTGCTGCTCAGAAGAAAGAAAGCATGGTGTGCTCACCAGAGGTGTTTCCAGCAGTGGCTAATTGTCTGCCTTCCCTCTGTGATTGCAATACACAGCCTTGATATTTCCTTGGCTGAGCTAAGAGGTCGAGCCTTTCAATTACCTCCTGCCTTGTAAACAAATTGTCCTCCAAGACTGTCTCCTGCCAGGAGCTGTGAAGCTGAGGAGAATTAACTATGCTGCGCTCATTAGATAAAACATACATGGCTTTACAGGCTCAGAAACTAGAACCACTTTAGAATAGAGATGAGAAGATCTTTACTTATTGGTGAATATACTACTGATGTACACTGTACACATATATGCCTCACCTTAAGAGTAAAATCTCTCTTATCAATACATATGCATCACTGTGATGTTCTTTTTTCCATTGTAATAGCGTTATTTAAAAATAAACTGCAAACCACTAAAGTGTACATTCAAGCTGTTTATTTCAGTCAGACAACTCACGTGTTCCTTTAACATGTTTATTAGAATCAGCATATAGTTGAGTTTGGCGACTAGGCTCGGGCATCATCACTCCATAGATATACATAGCACGATGAGTGATGATTAAATAATTAACCCCCGAGCCTACAGATGGAAGCTGGGGTGGTGGTGGGGCAGGCAAGCAGCAGCGACGTAGAGGGAGCTGCAGCAATAGCAGCAGCAAGCAATGCATGGAGAGAAATCTGGCAGGTTAAATAGAGCGGCATATTAAGGAGACTCTGTTTGGTTGGTTGCAGAGTGGCAAGGGGGCGTTATGTATGAATGCAGCATAAGTGCTCGAGTTGACTGCCTGAACTAGCTCGCAGGCTTCGCCCCATTTAATGCAGCAGTTAAACGGATGCATGAAATGAGCGAAAGGCACAGGAGGAAACTGTTTTACAAATGATTATGGCATTAATGGTGACATATGTTCTTTAAGTAACCATCTCATTACAATGTAAAGTAGCAGTGTAACCCTTTGATGTCATGTAATTGACAAAAGGCGTCGGCAGAGGCTTTGTTTCAAGGAAGTAACACTTTCTTAGAAACCAACCAACAAAGGGATGAGAATGGATAACAAAGGGGTTAGGGATACCTTATATGAGGCCTATTTTTGACACGTAAAAATAAATGAGATGACAATCGGTTGAATAAAGAGAAAGGAGGAAAAAGGGATAGGATAGATAAAGTTCTGGACAACAAGTAGAAGTAGGATCTTTGATTTATGTTGTCCAATGTCTTTGAGATAACACTAATGTAGGACTAATAAATAGGGTTAGTGCAGACATCGCAAACTACAACTTATATTGATTTATAGTTTATAAAAATTAGGTGTAGTTCCCCCTTTGGGCCAAAGATAGTATGCTTCATTTTGCTTGTATTGAATCACATATTTAGTTAATGTTTTTTACTCTGTTTACCTTGATAATTGTGTGGATTCTACTTGTGTGTGTTTTCAATAGGTAACTAAAATCTACAAATTTCATTTCATTTCAAACCTTTATTTATACAGATAAATCCCATTTAAATCATTGATCTCTTTTTCAAGGGAGACCTGCTCAAGTAGTTCCACATGAAACATAAAAACATAAATAGAACAACAAAATGACATCATACAGCATCATGTACATAATTATCCACATAAACAGGTACCAATAGCTTCTGATTGACTAGCATCCAACCGAGCTTTAAAAACATGAATGTTACATTATAAAAGTAGCAGAAGTGAGGTGTAATACCTGGCCACATGCTCAAAAGAGAGAGAGGTGGGGCAGCATGTTACCTAAATACTAGGTTCATACCATAGACTGTAGCCTATATATAAATGGACGTGGTGTCCGTGACGTCACCCATAGGATTCTGCAGAGTTGCCGAGAAGCCCTTAGTAGGCGGAGTCGGCCACTAACGGCTTGACAGCGACGTCAGAGTCTAATCCCGTCTGCTCCAAATAAGGGCAAAGAGGTGGAGCCGAGGCGGGACCTTCTGCCTCCGAACTGGAAGTAAACAGAGCTAGCTCAGGCTAAGAAGCTAAGCTAACATGAAATACATGCATACCAAGTTACTGCTAACAGTGTAGTTTCCCTATATAAACGTTACATTCATAATCAAATGAGACAATCTGAAAGAGAATTAGCTATATTTTGTTATTCTTAATGCTTGTCATTCACACGTTAAGAAAATAACCGATACATAGCAGAAAAATTGTGGCGATGTTCAGCTTCATAAGCCTTGTTCAACATAATTTATTTAGCTAATACTACAGCAGGTGAACCAAGTCTGCGTTTCGCTGCATTCCTTGATCTCCAGTTATAACAACGGACTCCACCGCCCGGACCTAACGGAGCCGCAGTGGGCTAGCTCCAGGACGCCGGCTGGAGCTAGCCCCCTGCGGCTCCGTTAGCTCCGACGGGCACCACTGGGATAATTGGGTCCCCTATTAACATTTGCTCCCGTTTAGCATTATGGGCGTCATAGCCATATACTATAAAAGTGTTACCCAAGGCTGAATCATAAACTAAAATGTATATGTATGCATAAAGGGTTACGTCCTTAGCTGGCTAATAAGTAACAAGCTAAGCTACCAAGCACACAAACACCTGTGAATGGGGTTAACATGTATAATATTATCATTTTAGACTTCTTGGAAGTTCTGTTAGTACATTCAAGCGCACAGCACGACATTTTAATTGTCTGGTATTTGTAACAATATTCCCTAAAAGGCACAATCACCACGAACACGGCTAAAGCTAAAGGGTCAAGTACAGTACTATGAATAACTAACGTTGTAGCCTCTATGGTTGTAGCCTAGCAGAGTGGACAAGTTGCTGTTAGCTGACAGTGAGGCATGTACGTGTCCATCAATGTGACCACGCCCTAATTTATGCAAAAAAGTGTCGTGTTAGAAAACAATTCACTCACAGATTCATAATCATGAAGGTGGAATCTAACTATATTGATAATAACAATTATTGCATACATGGGTTGAAACATGTTTTTTTCTGCTGTAAAGTTGGGCATTTTAACATGGGGTCTATGGAAATTGCTCCCCTAGCGGCCCATGTATGAACTGCAGTGTGTGGCACTTCCGTATTGGCGTCCCGGCTGTTCCCCAGAGTTTGCCGCTTGGGTCATACAATCTAAAATAAACAGAGCGGTAGTACAGAATGGTATCTGCTGCGAGTGCTATTTACACCTGAGGTGAGCCAAAGGCGAAGCCATGCTGGTGTTCAAAGTGTTCACATGATTTTTTTACCGCCGTTTAAAAGTTGTATCTCAATCACAATAAACAACTAAGACGGAGAAGATCAGGGGTCTCATTTATAACGCCTTGCGTAGGATTCACGTGGGAAGGTTGCTTATATAGTACAAAGCAAAAACATAGGTACAGAAATTCTCCGACATTTTCCGATTAAAAAAACATTGCGTACCATCGAGGGAAGTGTGTACGGCACTTCCTATGCCTGTTTCCCTTTATAAATCCCAATCAACTCGAAATTAAAGTAAACACATATTGTTCTAAACTGTATTAAAGTAAACGGGTATTATCTTGAACTGTATTGAAGTAAACATGTATTATTGTGGACTGTTTTAAGTAATCCTATATATATATCCTTCTCACTTACACTCAATGACCCAGATACCCTGCTACAAACACATACACCTCCTTCCACCAGCACACACACATATTCTTTGCTCACCTACACGCACTGACCCAGATACCAGCACACACACATATTCTTTTCAAGGTTCTTTCTGGGGCCAATATAATCTCAAGCACCAATATATCTGTGTACAATGTTTGATTGTCTGGGAAAGAATAGTTTGTGTGAAATATTCCTTGGGAAAGTAAAGGAGTGACTTCAGGTGCAAGATAACGATTGATTCTGTCCTTGTTTACTTTTCGAAGCTCTCACGCTCTGTTCAGAAGAAAAATACTTTTTCCAGAACTCTGATTCGCTGTATTGGGCCCGACCCGAAGTGAATCCAACCAGTAAGAACACCTAGGGGAGTGAGCAACCGACACAACTCATCCCCACGGACTCTCTGATTTGCTTAGGAGTAAAATGGGACGGAAGACTCGACACAACACCGCCCCAAATATGTCTATATATGCTGTTGTTTATTCTTGCAAAATGCCCCAGGTCCCGATATCTGTATCGCACGGCAGTAGAGCGGGGAGCCCGGAGTGCTCCGTTACAGGGCACTCTGTATTTCGTATTGTGTTTTTTACCATTAAAATCAGATTATTGTTATAACTTTTATGCCGGTGTTTTGAACTTCTTTTATTAAATCTGACCAGGCTCATCTAACGGACGGCGCGGAGCGGAGGTGGGCTTTAAGCCACCACTACTGTGTTTGCTCCTACAAATGTGGCGCAGCTTTTGCGGACTTCACGTCACACCCATATTTGCCCATAAATAGTCATTGATACGCCCTATGAATATTCATCAAACCAATTTCAGGCAAAAACGAACATGGCAAAGACAGAAAAAAGAGGCAAGAAAAGAAACTTCAATAACTGTGAAGTTGAAATCCTTGTCGGAGAAGTAGAGACAAGGCAAAACATTTTGTTTGGTGGCCATAGTATTGGCTTAACGAATGCCAAAAAGGCACAGAATGGCAGCATGTGGCAGATGCTGTCAACTCTGCATCAGCACAGGGTCGCACTGTCGCTGAGTGATAGCCATAATAAGACGAAAATTCGTCATAATCATAATGAATACTAATACTAGTTATATGGCTTCCTTTTTACTCTATATGGTGTGTAAAGCTGAATCTGTGTTAACCCTTGTTGTAGCCTACTACTGTTAAAAGTTATTATCGATAATTGATTTTAGACCATGCAAGCTAATTAATCACAGAAACGTATAGTTGCACACCGAGGTGTGCCCGTCACCAGATGCACAGGATAGCCTACCTCAGATGTAACGTAATGTTCTTCCCTTTTTAGAAATTATAGTAAACCGAGTGCAATTAAGCTGGGTTTGCACATGTACAGTATGTACAAACAGTTGTGTCTTTGTTTACAAACGTGGTTTGTGTTCCAGCTGCCGATCAGCTGTGCACAGCGGCTCCACTGCACAATGTGTGTCTCAACGCCACCGCAGCAACTCTACCCACCACTTAAATTAAAGAAAACAAATGTGTTGTGGTAAATCAGCTGTACAATTATCCAATTATATGGTGTTCTTAGTTTCCATACCTCCTGTGTTTTACGAGCGACTTATCAAGTCTTGGCAAATGGCATAAAACACGATTAAACATTATAGTATATGAAAACATGCTCTTATCTACAAGCTATAGAAATGCAAAACGGCGTCAGTTTGGACGTAATTCTGTCCTCCTGCTTACTGCATCATTTATGAGAAAACATTTCATAACATAAACACAACATATTCAAGGTGGTTTTAAATAACATATCCGTATTTATTTATTTCTCCAAGTTATGTTTGTGTGTGCACTGAGGAATTGCAAACAGGCGTTTGTTTAATCATTTTAAAATTGGCTTTAATCAATGTTTGAAAATGAATTATTCATATATGATAAATGAGAGGTAACATTTTATTCATGTCATAGTATTATTTCCACATATGTCTCTCCATTATTCCTTCTGCCAACGGTGTCGCAGTTTCTCGTCTCTCCCGTTTTTGTGCTTAGTGCGTACGCATGGGTTAGAGTTTGCGTGGAGGACCGCACATTTTCCCGTCAAGTTAGTATTTTATAAATCGCAAACATTGCGTAGAAACTGAAGTACGCCATTCTTTGAGCGTATATCCCTTTATAAATGAGGCCCCAGAGGAGCAAAGTCAGTTACAAACTATTTGCTAGAACAGCCCAACGCAGTCTCACAAAAAAAGTGTAATAACTACGTTGGTCCACAACTTGGGATGTCGTATTTCTACAAAAACGCCTCTGAAATGATAAGATCCCTACGTTTTTTTCATTCCAATGGCTGGCGTCTATGTCACGTGATCTTCACATTTCTCCCTGCAGAAAAAAAAACATGGCCGAACTTCGTTTTATTCTCGGTGGAAAATGCCTATTTTAAGGTTAGTTTGGCCATTAAAATGCGTTTTGATGTCATTTGATGCGAGAAATATGAGTTGTTATTTCAGATTATGTGTGCAGTGGATGTACATGATCTTTAGTTTGCTAGTTATTATGTAGATTACTTTAGGAAATTGTGTCTATACAACGTTTTCATTGTTACCAAGGTGGTTGCTAGGGACACTGTTATCGATATTATTTCTCTTATGTTGTGTAACTGTTTAATGTTGTTATCTTTATTGCTACCCCCTTCCCAGTCAATTTATAGTGTTGGTCCACAGTGCAAACGTATTAGTTTAACAAAATCCGCATCTAAAATGGTGGCATAGATGCTTTATTTTCCCCAGTGCAATTCTCCAACCCAGTCTCACATCTGACATCACATCGTCATAAACAAATACCGGAAACAGACAAAAATAAAACAATACTTTATTCCGAATGTGCTTGCTTTTCTCTTTGAAAGTTATCACATAACGGAATTGTAATACACGGTCCAGCTGCATTAAATAGTACATATCTGCTGTAGTTCTCTATTTAGAGAGCCCTGATGAGAAGACTTCTAGACAAACATGAGGAACTGCCGCCAAAACTGAAAACGTGACGTGGATCATAAATATATCAGCAATTAAACAACATCTTACATTTCTTTTCACACAATACGTCTCCTTGCAGTATCAACACTAATTCGGCTGACTTTTATATTTGATCCAATTGGTAGATAGGCTGTACTTACACCATAAAGGTGCACAGCTGATATAAAGGGACACCTAGTGGTTAAAGCATGTTATTGAATTTCATTATTTGTATTATTAGATATTAATAGCATCCCGATAAAGTATATTCATTACTCGTTATTCTCTACTAATAGTTAATTAAAGACTGTATATAATGACTATTTTGCACATCCCTTTCAAGATTTCAAGATTTTCTAAGGTTTATTGACATATCATATACACAAACGGTGTAGTTATGCAATGAATTGAAATCTTGGGTCGCAGGTTCCTCAACAGTGCATTACAAGACATCTATCAATATTTGTATACCTCCAGCAATGTTAACTATGTTGAAGCACTTATTTTAACTGATATTTTACATATGTATTCTTATAAGATGTATGTAGATAGTATAAGAGACAGTTTAATGGTGGAGGTATACACACATAGTGATAGATGTCTTGTAATGCACTGTTGAGGAACCGGCGACCCAAGTTTTTCATCTCTGAACTTGTCAGGTATCGAACAATCAATTAATAAAGAACACATAATTACTAAATATAAAACACAGAATTTGTGTGATTATACTAAATGATTTACAAATAAACACCACTGCATATTTACAACTGTTACACATGCTGATGTAATTCAAATGTATCCAACTTGGGATCAATAAAGCATATCTTATCTGAAGATGATCGATGGCTTCTGCCATATTTGCAAAATTTGCCTTTGAACCTTGACAAGTGCATGTTTCAGGCTTATCAATTAACAACAGGGAGGGGGGTCACAGACATAAGACCAGCAATTTTCACCCATTTATAAATTATATATTTAAAATGTGAGTGTTCCTATCCTCTAAACCTCCAGGGATGTACACAGTTTAATACTGGCAACTTCTTATTATGGGAAATACGAAAACGTCTTTTAAAACTACAATTCCCAGTAGAGACGTGCCAAAGAGAACATGTTGCGAAACACAATAGCCAGCATGTGTAGTTCTGGGGACGGGGTGGGGACGGGGTGGGGACGGGGTGGACCTGTTCAAATCCAGTTTTGGACAGTCTGCCGTGGTTCCATCCCATTTCAATGTGCTGTTCAACGCTCGGCGTAACCCTCGGAGCACACTAAAACATCCAATCGAGCTTGAGGACTATCACGGGGTTTGGGTTTGTCAAGCGAAGCGGAGAGAATACTCACTTCCGGGTGTAATATTCTCTAAAGCAAATGAGCTGCTCCGACCCTCGGTCCTGACGGACTCCAACTTGTCTTTATTAATCAAACAAATACATAAAAACAAGTATAAGTATGTGTTATTGTTGAGTAAATGGAGAATTGCACGGGGAAAATAACGTATCTATGCCACAATTTTAGATGCGGATTTTGTTAAACTAATAAGTTTGCACTGTGGACCAACACTATAAATTGACGGGTAAGGGGGTCGCAATAAAGATAACACCATTAAACAGTTGCACAACATAAGAGAAATAATATTGATAGCAGCGTCCCTAGTAACCACCTTGGTAACAATGAAAACGTTGTATAGACACAATTTCCTGAAGTAATCTTTGTAATAACTAGCAAACTAAAGATCATGTACATCCACTGCACACATAATCTGAAATAACAACTCATAGTTCTCGCATCAAATGACATCAAAACACATTTTAATGGCCAAACTAACCTTAAAATAGGCATTTTCCACCGAGAATAAAACGAAGTTCGGCCATGTTTTTTTTTCTGCAGGGAGAAATTTGAAGATCACGTGACATAGACGCCAGCCATTGGAATGAAAAAAACGTAGGGATCTTATCATTTCAGAGGCGTTTTTGTAGAAATACTATGTCCCAAGTTGTGGACCAACGTAGTTATTACAATTTTCTTTGTGAAACTGGGTTGGTTTTCAAAGCGTGAGGCGCGCCTCCCCTGGGGGCGCCAGAGAGCTTCAGGGGAGGCGCAGCGTGAGAAAATAATAACGGGAAACAGAGAAATCTAACTAGTTAACTTCAGCTAACTGTATGCAAGTAGCAACATTTCAAACCTTTATTTAATCAGATTGGTCCCTTGAGATCATAGATCTCTTTTTCAAGGGAGACCTGCATCATATAGGTTCCACATGAAACATAAAACAATAAAGGACATCATACATTATATTTAAAGGATACATTTACATAGTTATAGACATTTACAAGTGCCCATACTATCAACGAGCATTTCATTTAGCCTAGCTTTAAAGACATGCAGAGGAATGAGATTGCTCAGTTTCAATTCTTGCTGAAGACTGTTCCAAGCAAGAGGAGCTGCGCAAATAAAAGATGTCTTACCTAAGACAGTCCTTGCTCTTGGCACATCTAACAAACCTGCCTTGGCATACAGGGTACAGTGATGAGTAAGTGCTTTACAATTTGTGACAAATCTCAGTGCGCTGTAATTGGCGGCATCTAACTTGTTCAGGCAATAGGCAGGTGCATTCATATACAACAAATCACCATAGTCCAGCACAGGTAAAAAGGTCACAGTGACTAGCTTTTTCCTGGCCTCAAGCGAGAAACAGGACTTGTTTCTGAAAAAGAAACCTAGTCTAACCCTCAGCTTTTTAAGCAGGTTATTGACATGAAGTTTAAAAGTAAGACAATCATCAAGCCAGATACCAAAGTATTTATAACAGGTAACCACTTCAAGTACTTGTCCTTGCATCGTAACAATATCTAAAACAGGCTCTGGTGTCTTTTTAGCTTTAGAAAATAGCATTACCTTGGTTTTATCAACATTTAAAAGAAGCTTTAGTTCAGAGAGCTGAGTCTGAATAATGTTAAAAACAGCCTGTAATTTAACACCAGCCTCCTTAATGGAGGGACCTGCACAGTACATCACGGTATCGTCCGCATAGAAATGTAAAGTAGCTTCATTCACATTTTCACCCAAACTGTTGATATATATAGAGAATATAGAGAATATGCGGCTTGGATCATTTAACTGTCGCGGGCTGCACCTGGGCAACAGGATCCGACGTGTAGTGGTGGACAACTTGGTACAAAAATGTGACATTTTATGCTTGCAAGAAACTTTCTTACCAAAGCAGGACTTGGGAAAGTTGAACTCTCTTAATGACAATTTCCACGGGGCTGGTGAGTCCACTACGGACCTATCTCTGGGAATAGTGAGAGGAAGGATAGCAGGGGACGTGGCTATCCTGTAGCACAAAAAGCTGGACGCTGTCATTAATGTCATCAGGCTTGAAGTTGACTGGTGTATTGCTGTACAGATCAAAATGAATAACAAGGAGTTTAGCATTCTCAATGTATATACACCATATGAGTCACAGCATAATGAAGAGGAATACCTGAACAGACTTGCTTTTATACATTCTTTTATTGTTGATAATCATTCCACCAGTGTTTATGTAGTGGGTGATATGAATGCTGACATATCAGACAAAAGGTCCTCGTTTGCTAAGCATATGCTACAGTTTTGTGATGATAACAATCTTATATTATCAAGCCAAATAATTCTGCCTACAGATAGCTATTGATATATAAGCGAGGCCTGGCATACAACTTCATGGCTTGGCCATTGCATAAGCACTGCTAATGCCCATGACATTTTAAGATCAATTGAGATTGTGTATGAGGCATCAATGTCAGATCACATTCCTTTTGTAATGTCACTAGATTGTGATAGTCTCCCTGAGATGTCTCAGGAGGTTAAAAATGCCTGTACCACTAAAGTGGATTGGTCCAAGCTCACAAATGAGGAAACGCTATTGTACTATGTGAGAACTGATGTCCTATTGAGTGATGTATATCTACCCAAAGTGGCAACTCTGTGTGTTGATGTGTGTTGTAATGAAAGCTCTCACCGTGAAGACCTCTGTAACATGTATGATTGTATTGTGGGAGCTGTATGGGAGGCCAGTAGACTGTGCTGTACCTACTCTAGGAAGAGACACAACGTCAAGCCAGGGTGGAATAAACATGTGGCTGATCAATATGCTGAAGCCAAGAATGCTTTTGGGGCCTGGGTCCAGGCAGGAAGGCCCAGAGAGGGGCCTGTCCTGGATCTCAAAAAGCTTACAAATGCTAGATATAACTATGCAGTTCGTTATGTCAACAAACATACAGAAACATTGAGAGTGGATTCTATGGCTGAAAAGCTCCTTCAGAATGATGTGACTGGCTTCTGGAAGGAGGTGAGAGCTCTGAACAGGGCCAGTACGTCGTTACCGCGTACCATAGAGGGAGTATCTGGAGCCGATAACATAGCTGAGTTGTGGAGGCAACATTATTCTACTATACTTAATTGTGTTAAAAGTGACCCCTACAAAGTTGGTAATATTGTGAAAAGTGACACAGTGGGAATCACAGCTAAAGAGGTTTATCGAGGAATTGCACATTGATAACAAAGCATGCGGCTCTGACCGAATCACTGCAGAGCAGCTTAAACTGGCAAGCCCGAAGTTCTTCTTGCCATTTGTTTTACCGGCCTCATGACTCATGGTATGTTGCTAGACTCCATGTTGACTGTTACTTTGGTCCCTGTCATTAAGGACAAAGCGGGCAAGGTAGGGAGCGTGGATAACTATAGACCAATTGCTCTAGCCAGTGTGTTATCCAAAGTCCTGGAAATAATTTTGTTAGATATACTATGTTCTTATTTATGTACCTCAGATAATCAGTTTGGCTTCAAGGCTAAGCATGGTACTGAGCTATGCATCTATGCTTTGAAGGACATGGTAGAAACATGTAGAAGACAGCATTCCACTGTTCTGATTGGTTTCATTGATGCCTCTAACTCTTTTGACCGAGTTAACCATCATAAACTGTTTTTAAAATTGAGACAAAGGGGTGTGCCTAACAGTATAATTAGGATCCTGGCTTATTGGTATGCCAACCAGAGCATGCGGATCAAATGGGGGAATGCAGTCTCTGCACCATTTGGTGTTGGTAATGGAGTCCGCCAGGGGGGGCTCCTCTCACCATGCCTTTTTAATAGCTATATGAATGATCTATCAGATGATTTAAGTGTCTGTAAAACAGGGTGTGCGATTGGTAATGTGATTGTAAACAATCTTATGTATGCTGATGATCTGGCAATTGTTTCTCCTATAGCAGTGCTGGTTTTCAACAGTTGCTAAATGTTTGTTCTGATTACGGAGTCAAATTTGACGTTAAATACAATGCTAAGAAGAGCGCTGTAATGATCTGCAGAGCAAAAGGGGATAAGAACCTTTGTTTTCCAACGTTCTACCTGTCAGGACAGGTGCTGTCTGTTTGCTGTAACACTAAGTATCTGGGACACATCATCACAGATGAAATGGCTGATGATGATGATAATGACATGTAAAGACAGCGGCGTGTCTTATATCGAAAATTGTCTTGGTGTTCAGATAAGGTTAAGGTGAACCTCTTTAGAGCTTATTGCACTCCTCTCTATACTGCCCCCTTGTGGGTCAAGTATAAGAAGGCGAGCCTCCGGAAGCTCCAGGTTGCATATAATGACTGTTTGCGTGTACTGCTTAGAAAACCAAGGTGGTGCAGTGCAAGTGAAATGTTCTGTAATGCACGAGTCAACACGTTCCATGCTCTTTTGAGAAATCTAATGTACAAATTCATCTGTCGATTGAATGTTTCTCATAACTCTGTCATTATGCTGCTTTCAAATCCGTGTCTCAGTGCTGTACGATACCAGTCACCTCTGTGGAAACATTGGTATGGCTGCCTTTTTTTAGTTTGTATTTGAGTGTTGTATGTTTTGTAATAATGGACCAAGAGTCTCTTTAAATAAAGATGATGATGATGAATAAAAGTGGACCTAAAACAGAACCTTGAGGAACACCATTAGTAATGTTTAACAACTCAGAAGACAGCCCATCAAAGTGAACACATTGGGACCTTTCAGAGAGTTCACAAACCACCCCACTGCATGGCTGGATATGCCAATACTGAGTAGCCTCCGCTTTAAGATGCGATGATCGACGGAATCAAACGCTTTGGAAAGGTCAATAAATAGAGCTGCACAACTCTGCTTATTATCTAAAATACTCGTAAAGTCATTCACCACTTTCATTGTCGCAGTGATGGTGCTATGTTGCTTTCTGAAGCCTGACTGATGTTTAGACAGGATTTTATTTTTACATAAAAACTCCTTCACTTGTTCACTCACTAGGCGTTCGAGCACCTTCGCCAGAACTGACTATTTAGAGATTGGCCTATAGTTATTTAAAATAGTTGCCTCCCCTCATTTTAGTAAAGGCAAGACATAAGTTAACAAGAGTAGTGAGAGGAAGAGCAATAAAATCCTCAGCTATCTTTAAAAATAAAGGTTCTACGTTGTCCGGGCCAGCCGGTTTGTTAGGATCTAACTTGGTTAATGCTTCATGAACAACATCAACAGTACAAGGAGTAAAACTGAAAGGGTTTTCCAGACCACGTTGTTCAGAGTCAAGGATTGGGGTGTTCACAGAAGCAGAGTTAGAAACAGAATCAAACAGAGAACCACAGGACACAAAATGCTTATTAAAGCAATTTAACATGGTGGCCCTGTCCAATATAGTGCCAGATGCTTTCGGGACCCCCTTGAAAACGAGATGGTGCATCTCAAGGGGTTTATCCTTATGAATAAAATGTCTATATATATATATATATATATGCTGTGGTAAGGCAAGGGGGTAGCTCATTACGGATATCACCGGTCGATATCGATTTTATGGCTTTTCAAAATTTCCTAGGATTATTTAGGTTTTCTGTGGTAACTGACAAATAGTACTTCGACTTAGCACTTTTGACATGTCAAGTGAAGCTAATTCTTAGCTGCCTAAAACACAGCCATTCTACCTCTGAGCCTGATTTCCTAGCCTTTGCCCAGGCCTTGTTTCTCTCATGTAGGAGACTAGACAGTTCAGCATAAAACCAAGGATTGACTCGTCCCTTTACTCTAAATGTACACAGCGGTGCATGGCTATCTATGATCTCCATAAAACCAAGATAAAAATAAGACAATGCAGTTTCTACAGCAGCACACAGATCGATTTTTCCCCAATCAAACCCAAACAGATCATGAACAAAACCCTGCTCCACAAAATGTGTTATGTCTCTCTTAATAATAATACGAGATTTAACCTTTTGGACCTTAGTGTCCCTAATTGTGGCTACAGCACAGTGGTCACTCACATCATTCACAAATACTCCCACAGATCAGTATTTATAGGGAAAATTAGTTAAGATGAGATCAATTAGGGAGGATTTATTAGGGGACTTAATGTTAGGGCGAGTAGGACTGTCAACAATCTGAGTAACATTTAAAGAGATACAAAGGTTTTTAAAATCCTCTGATATTGCAGTTAACCAGTCCCAGTTAAAATCTCCAAGTAGCACTATTTCCTTGTAGTCTAGCTGCGATATACGATTTGCTAGTGAAGACAAGGAGTCCTTGTCAGCTGAGGGGAGTCGGTAACAGCCCACCACCATGACCTGTTGCCCCTTCTATATTTAAGGCTAAAAATTTGAATTGCTTACTGATAGATTTGGAAACTAATGTGGATACACTGAACTTATTCTTAACATAAATGGCAACGCCACCACCTTTATTTGACTGGTCGGAACAATACACATTATAACAATTTAAGGCAGTCGAGCTCGCCCAAATGCGGACACAATCTAGTTTACCTAACAGACTGCGCACATTGAAATGGATGAAACCCAACCCAGACCTACCTTTAAAATCAGCAGGAGTAGCGATCTGACTACTACTACTGGGCGGACCAGGGTTAAGTTGTACATTTCCTGACAGTAATAGCAAAAAAAAACAGGCATATTTTCCTCTAAAACGACACACATTCATTGTCATCTACTTTAGAAACACCGGAAAAGTCTGCGAGAGTGTGATTTGAGCTTAAGAAGCAGTCTTGAAGAACCATCATCGCAGGAAAACAAAAAAGACAAACATATTTTGTCGAGCAGATTGTCTGTGACAAGGCAACCGGTAATTGTTTGTGCAACACATCCGAACCTTTGCAGGGAATGCCCACTGCGGGTGGCAGAACATACCTGAATCCAGTAGACTTCTCAGAATGACTAGAGATCTTCTCATAGTCCAACACAGTTAACAGGCAAAGCATGATATGGGCCATTTTCCCAGACCAGCACACAGTATCCGCGATGTTCCTGGAGCAAATCAGCACAGCAGCAAAGGACAGGCGAAAGCAGCAGCATGGAAGCGCTCCAGTCCCTCTGTGGTATCCCCGGGGTGAAAGCAGGCCTCTGCAACAGCAGAACCAGGACAGGTGGAATGCAGGCCCCATCCGTGGTAAAATCCTCCTCCGCACAGCAGCACACGCCCAGTGGAATCAGGCCAAGCCCGAAGCGTGGATCCACTCCGTCTACAGTACAGCCGTACTCTACAGGTGGGAGCAGGCCTCCGTAGATCGCAGATCGCAGGCAGCAACAGGTGGAGCCGCTCCGTCTCTTCGCTCCGTCTCCAGGGGGAAAACACTTCAGTACAGCCGTACTCAACAGGTGGGAGTAGGCCTCCGCAGATCGCAGACAACTAAAACTACTACTTGTATAAGCAGGGATCGATTTTTAGTGAAGTTACCTAAAGTGAAAGAGGAGACAGTGTCTGGCAGAAAATGTCACTTGCACACTGTTGGCTGTGGAGACCGAGTTCCCCCACCTCGCCAAAAAGGCTGTAAAAGTGCTCATTCCCTTCACCTCCGCCTACCTGTGTGAGTGCGGGTTTTCTGCATTGACTTGATCAAAAGCAAGTACCGGTCAAGCAGGGGCGGATCTACCGGGGTGGCCTGTGGAACTGCCAGTCAGCTGTTCCTAAGGCTGACTTCATCTCTGGCTAAGCTTCCCTGCAGTCTCTGAATTTCCTTGCTCTCACAGAGACGTGGATTACTCCATCCAACACATCCACCCCAGCGGCTCTCTTCACAGCATATTCCTTCTCCCATACACCCAGACCCACTGGCAGAGGAGGTGGCACTGGTCTCCTGCTCTCTCCCAAATGGAGCTTTTCCCTCTTCAAGCTACCTAACTTCACTCCTTCCACCTTTGAATTCCATGGCGTCACAGTAACCCATCCTATACAATTAACCATGGTTGTTATCTACCGTCCACCAGGCGCCTTGGGGGACTTCTTGGGGGAATTAGATAATCTCCCCTGAAACTGGCCCTCCCGCTGTACTTCTCGGAGACTTCAACCTCCAGACAGGGAAGATAGACGAACTAACATCTCTGTTAACCGCCTTTGCTTTCTCACTGTCTCCGTCCCCACCAACTCATAAAGCTGGCAATGTCCTTGATCTCATATTCTCAAGGAACTGCACTACTTCTAACCTCTCTGTAAACCCGCTCCACACATCCGATCACTTCTTCATTTCATTCTCTCTACCCCTTTCCAAACATAACAAACTAATCTCTTCTCATCCTGCACCTGTCTGCCGTAACCTTCGTTCCCTCTCCCCCTCTACCTTTGACTCATCGGTTCTCTCAGCCCTCCCTTCCTCTGAGTCGTTCCAACTCCTACCTCCAAACTCTGCTGCAGAAACTCTCCTCTCTACTCTCTCATCCTCTCTGGACTCTCTCTGTCCTCTCACATCTTGGCAGGCTCGTCAGTCCCCTCCTGCTCCCTGGCTAAATGACGCACTGCGTGCTAATAGAACCGTCCTTCGGGCAGCAGAGCGGAAACGGTGGAAATCCAAACATCATGACGACCTCCTAACCTATCAGGCTCTCCTCTCCTCTTTCTCTGCTTCGATCACTCAGGCAAAAAGCACTTTCTTTCAAGATAAGATCCAATCTTCCTATTCCAATCCTAAAAAACTATTTTCCATCTTCTCCACCCTCTTGGACCCTCCCAAAGCCCCTTCCCCCTCCTCCCTTCTGTCAAGCGACTTTGTTAACCACTTTGAAAAAAAGGTTGATGATATTAGCTCTTCTTTTTCTGACTCACCTTTACTCACCACTGGGTCACCAGACCCTCCTTTCACCCACACACTGACCTCCTTCCCCCCTCTCTCTCCAAGTGAGGTTCTTACCCTCATTACCTCCTACCACCTGTCCTCTGGACCCTATCCCTTCAAACCTCCTTCCGACTATCGCTTCTGATATTCTACCGTTTCTCAGCCATTTCATCAACACTTCTCTAACTTCTGGTCACTTTCCAAACAGTCAAGGAGGCAAGAGTAAACCCTCTCCTAAATAAACCCACTCTCAACCCGTCTGATGTTAAGAACTACAGTCCTGTCTCTCTTCTCCCATTCCTGTCTAAAACACTTGAACGCGCTGTCTTTAGACAACTCTCCTGCTATCT
The DNA here is from genome assembly GCA_036324585.1 of Champsocephalus esox. NCBI lineage: Eukaryota > Metazoa > Chordata > Actinopteri > Perciformes > Channichthyidae > Champsocephalus > Champsocephalus esox. Next base: position 38,210,688 of record CM070479.1, read on the forward strand.
CCATCAGAACAACCTTCTGGATCCGCACCAGTCTGGTTTCAAGGCAGGTCACTCCACAGAAACTGCCCTCCTTGCTGTCACTGAGGAACTGCACACTGCTAAAACAGCCTCCCTCTCCTCTGTCATCATCCTTTTGGACCTGTCTGCTGCATTCGACACGGTGAATCATCAGATCCTCCTTCGCACTCTCCAAGAACTTGGAGTTTCAAGCTCTGCACTTTCCCTCATCACCTCATACCTCAAAGACCGCACCTACAGGGTAACATGGAGAGGGTCCGAGTCCGACCCTTGTCAATTAACTACAGGGGTCCCTCAGGACTCTGTTCTTGGTCCCCTCCTCTTCTCCTTGTACACAAACTCGCTCGGATCTGTCATTAGCCTGCATGGTTTTTCATACCACTGCTACGCTGACGACACCCAATTAATCCTGTCCTTTCCCCGCTCAGAGACCCAGGTCATCGCACGCATCTCTGCTTGTCTAGCTGACATCTCTCAGTGGATATCTGCTCATCACCTCAAGCTCAACCTTGACAAGACTGAACTGCTTTTCCTTCCGGGAAAAGATTGTCCCACTCTTGACCTAACAATCAACATCGGCACCTCTGTTGTTTCCCCAAATCAGACTGCAAGGAATCTGGGTGTGACCCTAGATGACAACCTGTCCTTCACTGCAAACATAGCTGCTACAACCCGCTGCTGCAGATACACACTTTACAACATCAGGAGGATACGTCCCCAGCTGACCCAGAAAGCCACGCAGCTTCTGGTCCAGGCTCTCGTCATCTCACGCCTAGACTACTGCAACTCCCTCCTGGCTGGTCTACCTGCATGTGCCATCCGACCTCTGCAGCTCATCCAGAATGCAGCGGCTCGTCTGGTCTTCAACTTTCCTTAATTCTCCCACACCACACCGCTCCTCCGCTCCCTCCACTGGCTTCCGGTAACTGCTAGAATCCACTTCAAGACAATGGTACTTGCGTACCATGCTGTGAATGGATCTGGCCCTTCCTACATCCAGGCCATTGTTAAACCGTACACCCCAGCACGTGCACTCCACTCTGCATCAACCAAACGGCTCGCTGCACCCTCGCTGCGAAGGGGACCCAAGTTCCCATCAGCAAAAACACGTATGTTTGCTATCCTGGCTCCAAAATGGTGGAATGAGCTCCCCATTGACATCAGGACAGCAGATAGCTTACACACCTTCCGGCGCAGACTGAAAACTCATCTCTTTTGACTCCACTTCGAGCAATAGAACTATTAACAAAGCACTTATATACTAATAAAGGACTGGCTTACCTAAAGCCAGTTGAGTAGCACTTGAAATGTTTTTGCTCTATGAAACCTGATGTACTTATATGATTCTGTTTTCTTCAAGTTTGTATTTTGTTGGTCGAACGCACTTATTGTATGTCGCTTTGGATAAAAGCGTCAGCTAAATGCAATGCAATGTAATGCATGGGGTGGGAACTGCCACCCAAAAAGTAGTCTTGCCACCCCAGCTGCCACCCCAGTTTGCAGCTTTGTTTTTGAAATAAAAGTTGTAGCTCATCGGACATTTATGAGAGAAAATCCCTAATGTCCGAGTGCAAGCGAATGCAGCACAAGACGCAAGCCTTGTAACCCCTTCCCCGGCCCTGGCGCGTGGAAATGTGATTGCCGGTGATTTCATTTCAACGGGACGGCGCAAAACAAGAAGCATTCGGACCCAAGTACACGGAAGGAATGAGGTATTTCTACAATGACAGAGAAGAGACTGTCAAGTTTGGCTGTATTCAGCATTGAATCAAAACGCACTAAAGCTTTGGATCTTGATACGTTTGTGAGGCATTTTGCTGAACAAATGGTAATCACCGCATTCAGTTGTTATAGGCATGCCAACTTGATGCTCTGCTCACGGATGACTCGATGAGCATAACAAACTGTTAAGATGATGACCTTACGTGTGTACATTTTTTTTTCTTTGTTGGGGTCTTACCCCAAAAACAGTTTTTAAGTCCTGAGAAAGTCAAATAAGACAGTGTGTCAAACTTCACTGCCCAGCCAGAAAGTAACCACTTTGATTTAACTAGGCCAGTAGGTAAGGACTTTCCACTGGATAATAATACCCCTGCATTATAGCAACAACGACAATAATAATAATAATAATAATAATAATAATAATAATAATAATAATAATAATAATAGCAATAGCAATAATAATTGGGTGGGGGGCACGGCTGTTCTTATGTTCTCTGAGGGGAGGCTCACCTTCCCACACTTTGAAAACCCCTGTGCTAGAGCATAGTCCTGATACCTTTTTTTTTAAAGCATAAATGAGTAATGAATTAATTAGTTTTATTGCTGCAAGGTAGCTTCCTGCCGCCCACGGCAGCACTTCCGATGAACAGCGCTAAAGCCATTATATCAGCAAGAATATATTTGGAATGTCTAAGTGACTTCAAGCAGGAGCATAATTATTGTTATCATGGATCAACACTTTATTTGTCAAAAAAAGTCCCAATATGATACTTTGCTAGTAACCCGACAGTAAAAGTGTGTCATTGTTTTGTCATTAAATGTTAAAAATATATAGATTAAAAGGAAAATGTTTAGAATAAGATAACAGAAAAGTAGAATGTGCAAGCCTGCCTCAACACCACTGTATGCCGGCACAGACTAATTTAAGGGAAAAAAAAATATATATTTTATATTTTAATTTTTAATGAACAAGGTAAATATCATACAATTAGTATCACAAAAATGTATAATCTACAATACAATCTCGTTTAAAATTGTGTTACGATGTCTAAAGTTACTGATAAATCACCTGTTTCCTGCCTGGCCTTGCCCATGGCATTAGTTTATCATTACGGGGCAGAGCCCCCGAGCGAAACAGCAGCAACCAGCACGTTGCAAAAGTCTCAATAGTAAACTGTGCCGCCGAAACATAATTTCAGCCAATCAGCGCCGTCAAATATTTTGGTCACATGGGCGCTCACGTTGGCGCCCATGTTGCGTACTGCGTTGACGTGAGGAGTTGTTTTTTAGACTCGTGAGTAACCAAGGTGACGCAGTATTTGGATGAGAATGGTGTGCAGGTGGAGTCGCCGGAACCTCGGTCCGCCCAAGAGCTACTCTCCAATCCTTTTGAAAGGAGAAGTTTGGGAGATAAATTGATACTTAAAGACCTTGGACCGGACCAACCCGATTTGTATATATCACAGCAAGCTCGTGAAAAAGACAAAACATATCAACAAGGCTTCTCACATGGCTAGCTGGATGCAAACAGGTAAATGCTATCTTTTGTTTCACATGCTTGCTCTTCAAACAGCCGGGGACAGATACGATCTGTTCAGAAACTAGACAAAAGTTAAACAAGTACAAACCACAGACTGTCTGTGTCATGGAGAATACAGTCGCTGGTTTATTTATGTCTGTAGGCCGTTATGAGTGTGGACGTTAGCGTTAGCTTAGCCAAGCTCCATTCAGGGAACAAGCATTCTAAAAGGTTTTTCGCCTGCAGTCTGTCTGCAGACTTGTCAAAGCATTAATTCATGGTTTTTACAAACCGGTATCAGTGTGTTGTTACGTCGGCATCATTTTGAAACGTGTATTATAATGAAATCACGGTCAAATATGTTACTCTTGTTGTAGCTGTAGCTCCCGAGCCAGCGCGTCTTGTTTGAATGATGCGAGTAAACACAGCTGACAGCTGCGAAACTCGACTAGATAGGAGCATTTAGAGCAAAGCGAATATTCGCATCGCGTCCGGTCTGAACGCAGCATTAAAGCGAGCTCCTCGCTGCACTAGAAACGCGCCATTACATCACCAGAAGTCCTAATTTAAGGGGTCATTTCTCCCAAAAAAAATGTTTTACTCACTATATCAGCAGCCCCACCAAAAATATTTTCCACCAGCCGCCACTGGCCCTGGCCCTTCTAAAAAGAAAATACTTGTGTCTTACAACAAACAGTGGAAGAAAAACACAGTTGGGTTAAGCCCGTGAGTGGAGATCTGTCTCGGGTCTTCTGCGGGTGTGTGTGTGTGTGTGTGTGTGTGTGTGTGTGTGTGTGAGTCAGTCAGCTGATTGATGGGAAAATGGTTGGTTGAAGGATAACATTAAGTCTAATAATGATGTACCGTGCATGTTCGCATCATGTATACTTTGCATTGCTTAATACCATTTTTCAAATATTTATTTTTTAACATTTTGGCCAATTGTACATCGATGTGCCCAGATGTCCCTTGTGCCCACCTATCCGATTAGAACATGCTGATGTACAATGTGATGTAGTAGCCTAATGCAGGTGTAAGATCATTGTGTTTGTATTGTGTTATAGGTATGCATAGTTGTCTATGCATTTTGAGGGTTTTGGGGGGTTTGACCCCTCGAACCCTAGGGGGCTGGCTTCCCCAAAATAATTAAATAGCATAACCCTAACCCCGAAATAAAGTAATAAAAAAAAGTCACTAAATCCGCCAGAAACCCGGAAATCTTCGCGCGTGTGCGGGGGACACATGCATGTTTCTCCATTTCTGGAAGTTAGCGACCCTAGTTGTGATTAGTCAACCGCTTAGAGATGTCCCATCACGTACAATGTGTTGGAGCGCTAGCCAAGAGAAGCGCAAGTTTTACATAGTAATGTCATGTTACGGAAGAAAAGAGCCCAATGGCAGCTGGAGGATTGTGCGGGAGAGAAACTCCCTCTCGAGGGAACGCAGGGATTTGAGCCTTTGCAGACCTTTTAAATGAACAAAAACCTAAACAACACATGACAGGAAAGAGAAAAACCCCAATAGCATAATAGGGCCCTTTTACATATGTTTTACTTTAGGATTTCATAAAGTGTCAGTGTTTGCCAAAGATTTTTTAAATGGACACTTGAAAAAGAAAGGATTGCAATAATTATTTGCAAAAGTGTGGAAGCATTAATGTAAAAAGTAGAACACACACTTAAACGTTCACACACATACACACACTTCACACATGTAGTGATTTCAAAGTCTTTCTTGAACTGCACAACATGACTTTCAGTGGAAGGACTTTGATCTGCTAATAGTCCAGACAAACGCAACGAGAAGATTTGGCAGAGCCCCAGCCACCGACAAAACACAGAAGTAAATCTGGTGAGAGTTTGGGAGGTGGGCAGGTCGCACACACGGCTTTGTGTGCGTTACCATGGCATCCACAGAAAGAAGAGCGAAGCCCCTCATGTCTCTCTCAGAGATGAAGGCATTCATCACTAGAGTGGCATCTAACAAGGAGTCGATTCACCCCAGCCCAAACACAGACATCAGCATTCAGCACCCATAAAAGAAACTGCATTAACTGTGGCTATTTTTGTCCTACAATATAATTTTTCGTTTCGTTTTAGCCAAGACAATAAAGCCTGGCATGTAGAGCTTTCCAAAGTGCTGTACATAATTAATACGGTACAACATATTCCCTACAAGGAAATAGGGCTTGACAAGCAGCCTGCAGGCCAAGCCTAATTTGGAGCAATGTAACCGAGCAGATACTCCGGGACAAAAACAGGTGTCAGTTTGACACGGCAAGCATATTGCAACTTGAGGAACTTCAGACAGAATGACAAACATCATGCACTACATGACAGCATTGGAATGAATCCGTCTCTCAGTTGATTGATTGTGCACTTTGTTTGAATTTGTTATATTTCACACAGGCTCCGCCCTCTACTGGACTCTATGGGTACTACGCTCCATCATGCTGTGCGTGCTTTCACCTACTGAGTTTATATAAACGTAGCCGGCCAATCGGGGCGAGCCTACCTGAATGCGCGCGCAGGCCCACAGTATATAAAGGCGGCTACACCTGCCGCCCACTATCCTTTTTCTCTTCAGACGAGCTGACAACCGAAGAGTTAAACGAACGAAGATTAGAAGATTAGAAGGAAAAATGGACTCACCATTACTGGAAGCTCGGCCATGCACCTGTCCTGGTTTGATCGCGGGCGCCGGTCTCCACCACCTCTGCTTAGAGGGTTTGGGGGACCAGGATATGGCCGAGGCAGTGCCATTCACATCGCCATTCCAGCGGGGCGGATGGCTCCGTTTGCCGTTGTCGGGCACTTCCGGGTCCGGTCCATGGAGGTCCACCGCCCTAGGTGATGACCATGGCGGCGGAGTGCAGCTGCTCCCAGCGGGCAGCAGGCTGGGCAGGGAGCTGAAAACAGCTCTGCCACGCTACCGCGTGACAAGGCGACTGCAAATAAACATGGTTGTGTTGGGCATCTCGCTCATTGCTAGAGATGCCCCCACCTCACCAGATCAGAGCGATTATTTGTAGCTTGATCATGGCCGCCGCCGTTGTCTGCCGTGTGATATCATGCCGCATGGCACTTTCCAAAAGGACCGTGTTGTTGATCTCCCGGGCCGGGAGCCCCCGTGTTTACGGAAGGGCTCTTTGGATCGATCTCCTTGGTTACGTGTGTGAGGAGTAGTCACAGCGTGGCTGCTTCAGCTCATCCCCCACCCCCTCTGTAAACTCCAGTAGAGGAGCCAGCAGGTGGGCGCGTGCACGTGAGTGGAATAAACCGAAGTGCTGTCAAAACACTGTGCGGGTTCAAGAGAGAGTGATGTGTGTGTGAGAAACGCATTCAGTGAAAACGATTGCATTTATCCCAGAGTAAGAGTCATCTCTCTCCACGTTTCACCATAATGTCCGTTTCAAAGAGACTGCATTAGGACAGAGCCGCGGCCCCACGGGACCTGGGACCTCAGTAGAAGAACAGTGGGTTACGTAGTGTAACTCTAGTAATCATTCATAACACTCCGTTCGATGGCTCACTATGGGATGCGCCTCATCGCGGAGCAAACAGAAGCATCAATCTCATTACGCCAATCCTGATTGGCTGCTGATCTTGACGTCAGCGTCAGGGGAAATCACCCCCTATAAGTAGCTTGCGCCACAACGCATGCGTCATTCAAACACCTCTTCTTGCTTCAGAGCACATCTCACAGTAGCCGGGCAAGCTTCACTGTCCACAGACTGAACCCAAAATACCATTTAGGTCGACGGGCGCTAGCCGGCTACTCCTTCTGCTTCGCAGGAAGACGGTAGTACTAACGCCGTTAGTACTTAAAAATCGACCTCGCCGAGGTCCGATTTTTTCAAGCTAGCAGCACACCTGTTGCTAGCTTGCTCCCTCTCTACCGACACCACGGTAGCGAGGAAGCTTTTCTTTTCTCTTCCCCACGGAGGGGAAAAGGATTAAAAAAGGAGCATACTGCCACACCAGTCAGTATTCTCCGGGAATAAAAGACCCACACCGTCCTTTTTCTCCGGATTAAGGACAAGGTGGTAATACCTTTTTTCCTGTCCCACCTGTCGAGAGCGGGCCCTCTCCACGCCACGAGGCGACAAAGATGGACGCCCCTCTCCCTCACACCAGAAGAGTCAGGGACTCGGTGGCTCGACTCGGTGGCTCGACTCTGCGGCTGCGGGTTGAAGATCTCGGGCACAGACACACACCAGGTCTGCTCGTCCTGCCTCGGGCTGGAACACGCCTGAGGCGCTATCGACAACCCCGGCTCATGCGGACATTGTGTCCGCTTCACAGTCAAGAGCCTCCGCCGACCACTAGCGAGACAAGCTAGCCTGTCGGAACAGGACCCCCCCCATGTCAATGGACCTGCCGGCCCGCAGTCAAGACACGGGGGCGTCAGCCACAGAGAGCGAACCACTCTTCGTGTCGGTCTGGGGCTCATTATCAGCGATGGCCTCAGAACCGGAATCCCGCACCCTGGCAGGCCGGGACCCAAGACACGCGGGAACGGATTCCCGCGTTTTACCAAGCTGGGGCTCCCGGTTAGACCTCACCATGGTCTCACCCGCGGAGGATGTCCTCGAGTTGGATTATGAGGATGACGATGAGGAGGACGCCCTGGCGTTCCTCCTGTCCGAGTCAGATGAACAAGAAGATGACACCTTCATGTCATCGGCCCAGGCTGCAAAGCCTGGAGCGAGGGCTGCTCTCCCGGGCGACAGCACACCAGCTTCGCCCGGTCTGAGCATGGACCTGCAGGCCGTGTGCAAACACGCTGCGGTCAGACTCAATGTTCCGTGGCCTGAAATGGCCAAGGAGACCTCCAGGTCCTGCTAGGAGGGGAAGCATCTTCCCCAAACAGCGGGCAAAGGGAGGCAACTTCTCCCGGTTTTTCCAGATATGTTGGATGAAGTGTCGGTCTTGTGGAGAGACCGGCCCTTCAGCAACAAGGTCCCAATCCAGGGTGCCTCCTCCCTGGACTGCGATGGAATGGAGAGGCTCGGCCTGCTCCGCATACCGCCCATGGAACCGCTGGTGGCCCCTCACCGAGCAGGAGGGGCCAGCAAAGGCGGACCGCTTTCAGTCCACAATGACTGAAAAGTCCTATAAAGCTGCAGCGCTGTCCTCCAGGGCCCTGAACGTGTCCTCGCTGTTAACCGCCTACCAAGCGGAGCTCTGCGAGGACCTGTCGGGTAGCCCGGGAGCAGCCACTCTGGACGAGATGGCAGCGGTCACAGACATTTGCCTCCGTGTCCAGCGCTGCGCCGTCCAGGCCACGGGCAAAATAATGGGGATCATGGTGGTGCAGGAAAGAGCAAGATGGCTCAACCTCACCAACCTCCCTGACCGAGAAAGGGAAGATGTGCTGGATATGCCCATCGCAAGTTTGCCGAGAAAAGCTCCGGTTTCGGCTGCAGCTCAGGCTCAGCCAACCCAGAATTTCGGCCTGCAGTCGAGGAAGAAGAAGCGAGCGGCGTGACAACCCCTCCTTCTCCCTTCCGTGAATGTGTTCCTGCCGCCTCGAGAGATGCCTAAACACCATCCTCAAGTCCGCACAAACACATGTCACATGTTGATTGATGCCTCTGTCATAACACATTTGCCGCTGACGCATCCAGGCTTCAGGCCGAGGGCGCAGCTCAAAAAAATGAAAAGAAAATCAATAAAACCAGTAAACAGCCCACCAATTCTTCCCCTTTTGAGAGCAGCTACGGCATCTCTCAAAAGGCGGATTATTGACGGGTCTGTGAAGGCACCACCGCCACGCGCACGCGCAGTGCCGGCTGCGGCTTTAAGTGAGACATCTCACTCATGTTACTCCTGTTACGTAAGTAACCTATAGTTCTATAGTGATATGTGTGTGTAAAATGCATTCAGTAAAAACGAGTGCATTTATCCCAGTGTAAGAGTCATCTCTCACCACATTCCACATTTCCCCATTATGTCCATTTCAAAGAGACTGCATTATGACGACCCCCCCCGTGGTGTGTTCAGGGACCTCAGTGAAAAATCGGACGTTTTGTTCTCTGAGTGGAAACTGCATTATAGAAAAAACGGCCCTTTCTGTGTCAGCCCCCCATGGGTCAAACTTCCTTTTATGGAGGGTTTGACGGCGGAGTGGGCCACCAGAGAGTACCACAGCCTCATAACACAATGTTATGGGGAATGGAAAATCAGTGGTGTATTAACAGGGCGGACGGACAGGACACATCAGATAGATGCAGCAGGGGTGGAGGTGTGGCTATTTATGTCTCCTCTGACCTTGTGACTGAGCTAATTGCTACTTCTATAGAGCCTCTACATTTTGAATGCATTTTTCTTAAAATTATTTTTCATGAAAATAAATGCTTAAAGGTGGGGTAGGTACGTTTCAGAAACCGGCTCGAGATACACTTTTTGTTATATTCCATGGAATGCTCTTAACATCCCGATAGCAATGAACATCTTAAGTGCTTTGACAAAAAATCCATAAAAAAAAATTCATCTGTAGAAGCCGTAATTGGTTGTAAAAAGTAAAACCAATCCAGCCATCCAATCCGTTTAGCCGGGCTGGCTAAACGGATTGTATGGCCTACCTGCCTGTGAGCCTACCATCGGGGCACACATTTATCTCGTGCCCTCATTGGTCATGTGCGCGTTCGTGTGTGTTGGAGGGCTCTATAAGGAAGTGGCAGATTTTCTCCGGTTGTGTATTTTCAAATTCTAGCGATCTCGAACCGGTTTCTCAAACTTACCTACCCCACCTTTAACTATTGGTATCTATAGGCCACCTTCTTCACCTGCAGTCTTTTAACCATAATTGACTATCAACTCCATTTCCTGCTGAATTGAAATAATCTTGCTTGGTGATTTCAACAAAGATTGGTTGGATAAATCATCTGATAGAGACAAAAAACTTTTCAGTAGTCTAAATGTTAAACAGCTAATTAGTGAGCCAACTCGTATCACTCTTAGAACCCAATATCTGCTTGACTGGATACTAGTGTCACACGCTGACATAATCTTAAAAGCTGGTGTCATGTTGGATTGCTTCAGTGATCATTCAATTGTTTATTGCGTATGGAAAATCTAATTAATTAAACTACCTCCAAAACTAGTCAAAAACAGACAATATAAAAAATTGAATGTTGATTTATTTATTAATGATGTTGTTGCCCTTAATTGGGACAGATTTGAACTAATACCTTTTGGACAAGATGCTTGGGATTTTCTGCATAAAGAGCTCACTGATGTCATCAACAAACATGCACCTGTGAGAACGGTTAAGGTCAAAGGTCAACATCTCCCTTGGATCAATTCTGAACTCATCAGACTCTTTAGGGAAAGGGATAAAGCATGGTCGATAGATCGTCATTCAAGAACTATAGCCGATTGGGAAGTATACAGGCATCTCCGAAATCTGAGTAAAACCAAAACCCGAAATGCTAAATCGAACTACTATAAAGAATCTTTCACATCGGACTTTAAGAATCCCAAGCAATTTTGGACTCAAATTAAATCTATTTTAAATAAATCAGGTAAACATACTATTAATAAAATAAGAACTGCTGATACAATAATTCATGATCCGTTCTTTTAAGAAAATACCCTACCCTAACCCCTACCACACGAAGTTCATAATGCTATCACATAATCAAAAGTGGATGGCAGTGCAGGACTCGATTGTATAGAAAACAGGTTCATAAAACTGGCGTCCCATATTCTCATGTACCCACTTGCTGATTTGTTCAACCTGTCTTTGTCCACCTGTGAGTTGCCAACTATTTGGAAATGTGCACGCATCATTCCACTGCATAAAGGTGGTGATTTACTTGATACAAATAATTATAGACCAATCTCTAAAATCTGTTCTATTTCCAAAGTTCTGGAGAAAATAATTTATAATCAACTGTCACATTATCTCAATACTTATAATATTTTATCTCTGGTTCAATCTGGTTTCAGGCCTAATCACTCCACAACAACTGCCCTACTTAAATTTACGAATGACTTGGGGTCCTTCTCACTTCCGTTAAATGGATTCCTTGCGTCCCTCACTTGCGTTGTTTCCCTGCGTCTAGTCCCTCCCACCAGGGAAGCATGGAGAGATGCAAGGAAACCACGAGAAGCAGGGAAATGAGTTTTAAGAGCAATTTCCTCCGGAGCGTCACGTGAAGCGACTTCCGTTTGTGATGACGCTGCACAGCTGATCGTCTGACAGCAGCTCTGTCCCCGTTATTTCCACACACACCCTCTGTTAGTACACATTTACTGACACAAACATTTGTATCATCTGTTGTAGACCCAAATAAATAAAATAAAATAAGAACTCATTCTCAAAAAAGATAAACGCCATTCTTAAAATGTATAAACGAACAATAGTTTGATTAATATTGATTAGAGTGCACAATAGAAATAAAATAATTGAGAGAAGAAAAAGAGATATGTCATCTATCAAAACCCAGTTAGATTAACATTCATTGGATTGCACACTTTGTTTGTTTGGATATGTAGCAAATTAACATTTTAAATAGCACTTAATGACTGACTGAATAAAAATGACAATAAATGAAAATGTAAAATGAAAAAAGCGATCATGAAAATGTTTCCAAAAAATGAATACAATTATTTTTGACCACTTTGTTGTTCAGATATATCACATATTTGTAACTAAATGATACATGAATTGAAACAAAACACGGTATAAACTGAGGAGTGACTCCCGTGAGGTTCATGTATTTTCTTCATTCCGCTGGGAAACTGCTCTCATGTTAAGAAGCATCAGATCAGTGCATGCGCTGCATCGTCCAATCAGTGAGCGATACACAGTAAGGGGCTGGGCGAGTGTCTGAGGATTTCATCGGAGGATGGTCTGGTGGTTCCTCGGTTATAGCTCCTCCATTATCGCTCCTCGATCCTCGGTCCTCCGGCAAAAATAAGGCCATTGGGACGCTACTCAAGATGGCGCAGACAAATCAACTTCCAGTGAGACCGAGACCGAGGAGCGAGGAAATGAAAAATAAGAGAAGTGAGAAGGGCCCTTGTACTCTGCTGCAGATGATGGTGAACTCACAGGTGCCATTTTTATTGACTTGACAAAAGCCTTTGATTCCGTTGATCGATATCTGCTCTTGGATAAACTTCACGGCATTGGCCTTTCTAATAATACAGTGTTATGGTTTAACTCGTACCTTCACAGTAGAAAGCAATGTGTGGTTGTTAATGGAAAACAGTCTGACCTGTTGATCCAACAAAAGGGTGTACCCCAAGGATCAACTCTGGGCCCACTTCTGTTCTCTATTTACATAAATGATTTATCTTCTTGTCTCATTAATTGTTGTACTCACCTTTATGCTGATGACACTGTCATATATACATCCAAATCAGATTTTTCACAAATTCAGATCTCTCTTAAATCGGATTTTAATATCTTACAGGACTGGCTACCACACAATAAACTACTGCTTAACAAAACAAAATCTTATACCATGGTCTTTGGTACCAGGCAGAAGCTCAAATCCAAACCTAATGTCGTAATAACATGTAATGATGGCACTTCTCTGCATAAAGTTGATAGCTTTAAATATCTTGGTGTATGGCTAGACTCAGAACTTTCATTTAAACTACATATAAACCATGTAATACAAAAAGTCAATTACGGAATCAGTGTTTTACACCGCTCTCGCAATTGTTTTATGCTCAGTGTCCAAAAGAGAATTGCTTCTCAACTTATTATTCCGATTATGGACTATTGTGATGTTGTCTACCAAAATGCACATAAATCAGATCTTGCTCCACTCAACATAGCCTACAATAGACTATGCAGATTTGTTCTTGGTTGTCCTTTTCCTACACATCACTGCACAATGTATAACCAACTTAAATGGCCTTCTTTAAATGTAAGAAGACACATGCATTGGCTTCAGCTGATATTTAAATGCATTTATCTTAACTATACCCCTTATTTAAAGCAGTATATTGTACCCTACTCACCAAATCATCAAGTTAGACATTCTGTTCAGATTAGATCTATTGCATCATTGGGTATGTTTTAGGGGTGTAACGGTATCCGTATTTGTCCCGTACCGTCACGGTTCGGACGTCACGGTTCGGACGTCACGGTTCGGCACATGCAGTCACATGGCGAATACGCCTTTTTTTTACGAGTGGAAAAAAAGTAATTCAGGGCAGTATTCACTACACTATATATAATCCAAGGGGCGGTATTGCACCTAAAAGCTGTTTGCCAGCCGCCCCTTAAACAACAAATGAAGAACAAGAAGAAACACAACAACAAAATGAACAATCCGGGGTGACCGTAGCGGGGCGACACTGAGACCGAACCCCTCCTTTACTCCTAAGAGCCTAAGGAGTTCGTTCAGGTCAAGGGCTATTCAGTTAGTTGGCTTTAATCTTCCACCCCATATTGAGGCCAGGGGGGCTAAATTGCACCTCTTCTGCCCAGTGCGTGTGCTAGCATGTTATGTTGAGCGCACGGCTCCCATTAGATGCACTGAACAGCTGTTTGTGTGCTTTGGGGATGGTGTGGCTAGAGAAGCTCTCTCCAAGAAGCGCCTAACAGGATGGCTATGCGGGTGCATTACACATGCCTATGGACTGATATGCTCCTGAGGGACCTGGGGAACATGGTGTGCGGTAGGCTCCAGGCGGATTCTCCGCACAGATATTTTCCATGCACACTCGACACGAGGTAAGCGTGTGTGAATGTGCCTTATCCAAATTGCAGCCCCAACTTCTCTACGGTTACAACCGGATGGGAGGAAGTGGGGATGCAATGGATGTTAGCCAAAAGCCGGTCAGTGGCGGTGTGGTGGGTCGATGTTGTTGGATGACAGGGCGTGTGAAATATAACAGGGAATTACGTATTGTAACCCTAGTCATATAAGCACAGGCGGAGCCCTCTACCCGGGGGCCCTGTCTTTCCTAGTCCGTTCGCTGAAGAGTGTATAGGATAGTGGGCTGTGGGCGTAGCCACCTTTATATACTGTGGGCCTGCACGCATTCAGGTAGGCTCGCCCCGATTGTCCGGCTACGTTTACGTAAACTCAGTAGGTGAAAGCACGCACTGCATGATAGAGAGTAGTACCCATAGAGTCCAGTAGAGGGCTCCGCCTGTGCTTATATGTCTAGGGTTACAATACGTAACCACCTGTTATGTGTGTGCTTCCATGCTCATTTAAATGTGTTAATGTCAATGTTTCTCACATAGGTATTGTACAATGGTGGCTATAGAACATCATTGCCAGTCACAGCTTCCTATGGTTTATTTGAATGAATACAAAAACTGCATCTGCACTGTGAAACAGGGATGTTTTGTTTCTCCATCAACTCCACAAGCATCAGAGACACCAGAGGTCAGGTGAAGCTGTTGCTAACCTTATCTCTTGTCCAATATTGACTTAGATCAAGATGAGGAAAAATGTATATTTGGCTCGTCTTGAAGTAATTCCCTTATTGACTTTAGACAGGATAACACTGGTTACATTGGTTAACAGATGCCAAGGAGGTTATATATGCATCCCCTTATCCTTGCTAATGACTTAGTTATCACAAATAGTCTAAATCAATTTATATTTAATGCCACGGGTCAAAGAGAAAGGGATTATATTTTGTTACAAATCCTGAAATAAATTCTGAAAAGATAATGGAGAAGATACAGATTTATCTCATCATTTATCATGATAACATTACCAAAAGCTGAGATCTAGTCAGGGCCGCCCCTCCCTACATGCAGATCACGCAGACTGCGTGGGGCATCATCTTGCGGAGGGGGCCTAATTTTATGTGCAAATGCGTCGCAATTACGAGCGCCAGTTTCTCCGCAGCGAGGCTCTGGTGCTAACAGTTTACGAGCGTGTTCACGAATGTGCTCTACCACCCCTCACCTCGCGACAGGTGAGTGACGAGTTGTTTACAAACCTGGGTGGGGCGGGGCTCATGACAAAATATTGCGTAGGGCCTCACGTTGGTCAGGGGCATCCATGGATCTAGTGATGTAGAAGAGGCAACAAACCCCAGCAGGTTTTCTTTGGCAGTTGGATTTGCAGGTTCTACAATCTACAGAAAGTGACCTTAGATTAGCTTTTTGTTCAACAAACCACGGTTCTGAGCAACCTGATCTCACCAGAATGCGTGACTCCACCACGACTCCTTAACACCGCATTGCGTGGTGGACTCACAAACTTTGTTACATTTATGTGTCTGCACCACGCAAACAACCCCAATGTAAAGTGAATGAGTCTTCTTTGTCGTGGTGCACACACGCATTTCTACAACGTCCTGCAGTGAGCTTTTATTCTATAAAACGTTTTTAAAATCTACTTTATAGCTTGTAGTAACTCACGGGAGGCTTCTTTTATTTTATTTGTATTCATAATACTTTTAATATTTCGTCAGAATGTATTATGGTGCATTTGTTACGAATTGTTGTTCTCAAAAACAGTGCATTGTGTGTAATACAACTGTGATTTGTATTACATTAGTTTGTTTTTAAGGAAGGCCAGAGCTTCAGCTGTGTCAAATAGATTGTTCCCTTTAGTTAACGTTTTTTAAAAGAACATTATATTCCGATTTGATCATGTCCCCTTTATTGTATTACGGAGAGCAATGTGAGCGTCCATTCCCATTGGATAACGGAGGATTTTAAACCCGGAAGTAAGTATTCTCTTTACTGTCGATTGATTTTACAGTGATATCTGCATTACTGATCAATTTAAAAACACCAGATTATCCTTGTTGATTACACAACATTGATTGGTTTAAATTGTGTACAATGCTTTTGTAATTTTCCCCTTCGATTCGGAGAAACAAATATTTGTTCAGTTTACAGATGTAGCACTCCAGATCAGACTCAAATGGGTGTGTCCCAGTCAAAAGCCCAGCGGATGCCAGTGGCTGGGGGTGTTGCCAAATTGCTAGAGGGCGTTGCCCAATTTCCCCATTTGTTCAATTTCAGGATTTAACCATGAGATGGCGCTTCATTCACAAAATACACAATGGGTGTTGTAGAAACATCAATATTTTAGATCAAACAAAGTATATAGTTTGCTTTATGCAGTATATTTCCTGTAATATTGTACAGTAGATTGAAGTAAATCAACTTATACATTAAGATAAGATAAGATGGACCTTTATTAATCCCGTGGGGAAATTCAGTAGTTCAAACAGCAACAGGGTGAGTGAAAAACAGGACAGCACAGATTCACACAGATTAATAAAATCAAAAATAAGATGAGCGATAAAAAATAAAAATAATAATGAGAAACTATGAAATAAGAAATGAATAAAACTAAAATGTAATTATCATATTTTATAATGTATTGTATTATTAAGTAATATCATACATTAACTGTTAGAAATTAAAATCAATGTTGATATGGCGTAATTTTAATTAAATACACTATTTAATTTAAATCAGTTTTATTCTGAAAAACCTGAAGTTCACTAACTATTAACTTAATACTTTTATTCTGAAAATGCTTCATTTCCGGTTAGCATTAGCATGTGGCGAAATGCTGCATGTTCAAACCATGAATCGAAGGTGAAATGACATGTGGTGTTGTACACAGAGCACACTGGGTTTAGCACTCATCTATTGCCGCTGAATAACGTTTATATAACCACAGACACCAGAATGATGTAATTTAACGACAGAACAAGGCAGGAATTGCATTGGACCCGCCCCCGACGACGTCGGCCAATAGGAGAAGACCTCAGATGACAACAGGAAGAGCACGCAAAAGATTGACCTCTTCCTCCGGCTGACTCCGGCTGACCGGACGCATGGGGAGAGCCACCTCCACTCGCACATTACATGTTGTAATGTACACCACCGCATCTTTTGTGTAATTAAATGCTGTTAACTTGTATAAGCTTCCCTTGACTCTTTTCAGTCTCTCCTTCCTTCGGGGCTTTAGAATTTACTAACATTTGGCGTCACTGGGTGGACCCTGAAGTGAGATTGAGCTGGAACAGACGGGGGAAGGCTGCAAGCTAACTAGCATCACACTAGGTTTTTGGCTGGGCCTAAACGAAATGTGAGACAGTTACCTGTTTAATTCCGTGGTGATTGCAAGTGGTGTGGAGTGTGTATATAGTGTTTCTATTCGTCTATGTTGTATCTTCGGCGCCGCCCGATTACTGTGAATATTACATAGTATTAAGACCTTCTGGGGAGGCACTAGCTTGTATCTGGGATACCTCTGGGTAGGTACCAGACCTGATCTGTTTTACGCTGGACTGGGTCCATTCATGTTAGTCTATATGTTTGATGTGTTAAACCTGCGTAGTCTGGTTTAATAAAGTATTTTTGTGTGATGATCTAAGCCCAGGTGATTGTGTACAAGATTGGTATGAGATCAGCTTTTAAGGTCAGCATCTATAGAATTTAGAGCTAAGATAAATGAAGATTGTTTTGTATTGTCAAGCAGTGTGGTTATTTATCTGCAGATGTTGTGTTCCCATTGTTCCCCTTCCCCCAATCACATGTGGTTAATGCTATACTGCTAAGCTAGTTAGCTAGCCAGTTAGCATTAGTAGATGGTGAAATAGTTCGAGTAAAGATACAACCGGTAACTACTGATTGAATACACAGGGATGGTGTAGAATAACGTTGAGAGTAGATTGAGTTGTTTTGTTTGTCATGCTTTTCAAAGAAAGTAATTTGAACTTTATATTTTGAGGAAATAAACAGGAAGTAGGTTTATGAACCGGAAGTACTAGTTGATACATTTGAGAGGAGTTACAAATGAAACGGCTCCCCTAGCGGACATACTAAGTATTACAGTTAATACATTCTTCATCACACAGATAAAGATTACATGTGGTTTCTTTGAATTGAAGTATTGTAGTTAACACATTTTATGACATTTGCATCATTTCATAAACTTTAGTATACACTGTAGACTTACACGGTTTATTTGGATTTGCACCATATTCCTATTTTAATATTACAAAGTGAAAACCATACACTGTTCATTTTCATTTATTTATTTAGATTTTAGAAATTTGCATAATTTTAATTTTGTCTAATTTTGATTTTCTAATCTCAGTTTTACAACATTTACATTTATTTTCCAAATTCAAAAAAAAAGTTAAGTTCAGATGACATAGGATATCTTTATAAAGAATACAAAGGTACTATTCAGAGGATTAGTAATTCATTTTTGATAACTTAATAATATTATCCGTGAACTTAAGAAACATGTCGCCAGAAGACACCAAGTTAATAGCACTCCCAGTGCCAGGCACAACTGCAGATATTAAGGCGAGAGTAAACACCTGGTCAGATGCTGGGACAGTTCCCACTAAAAGACAGAAGAAATGGAACCAAATAGAGGAACTGTTCAAGCAGTGGCAAACGAGAGGATTGATTCCAGCAGATGATCAACCTGGACCAACGGATGCCCATAGAAAAGCTGTAGTTGAACATGAGAATGCTGAATACCTACAACAGGAAAAAGCATGGATCAAAGCCGGACAACCCCCTCGGTATGGACCTGCTAAAAACGCTATGAAAAAAGCTCAACAAAGAAAAGTTATGGTTGCAAATCTGATTCTCTATCTAAAATATACCAGCCAGGGATTGACAAACAGCTTACATGTGGTAGCAGCAGAAGATCTGCCAGTAATGGAAGAACTTGGCAGAAGAGAGGAAGCACTCAGTAGAAGAATGGAAGCAGAACTCGACAGAAGACTGGAGGAACTCGACAGAAGACTGGAGGAACTCGACAGAAGACTGGAAGCAGAACTCATCAGAGGGATGGAAGAGAGACAAAAGGCAGATGAAGCCCATAATGACATTATTGAAGAAAAACGGAAGGCAGTTGAAGCCCATAATGACATTATTGCAGAAAGACAAAGGGAGGAAGATAAATACCAACAACTTCTGGCGGAAAGACGACAAGAAGATGTAAGATTCCAGGACATGATGGCAGATAGACAGAGGAGAGAACAAATAACTCAAAGAAAACGCCGGACAAACTACTCTCCTGACTATTCCAATAGACAGGGAGATGAAAATGACGACAGCGGAAATGAGCAACATTACCCTGGGACATGCCCCAAAACTAAAAGAACCAAGACCAGTGCACATACCTCCATGCCATTGATAGCGGCTGGAAGGAGAGGATTTCAATACCAACCATGGACTCACAGGGACATGGAATCATTAGTGTCAAAGCTACCTCCACTCACGAAAGGAGGTCAGAAGTGGGTGAATGATCTGGAGCGATACACAGCCCAAGACCACCTGTGCTTGGGAGACATGAGGGCCCTGCTCAGACGGATTGAAGGACGACTTGAAGTGAGAGCAATAGATTCCGAGGCCAATTGCACAAATGACCCAGGTGACACTCCATTCAACTACATCAGGTCGAATTATTGGGCTGCTATTCGTCACATCTACCCGACAACACGCAGTTTACATGCTCTCAGCAGCTTGAAGAAGGAGCCGGGCGAAAACATGCATGCATTCTTGAAGAAATGTGAAGAAGTGTGGGAGGCTTGCACGGGTGAAAGACATGATCTTTCTCCAGCTATTGAAATGGTGTGGAAGAACTCTGTCATTAAAGCCCTTCCCTTGGCAGTGCAGGCACGTCTGGAAGAAGTGGTGGGATTGGACAATAAACCCGCTGAACAATGGAGACAACATCTCATTCACCTTGATAACAGACACCAGGCAGCAAAAACGGGACTTGATGAGGACGATAAAATCCAAGCAAGGAGACTCGTGAAGCTACAAATAGCTGAGAAAGATACCGAAGCTAATAAAAACAAGAAAGCGGCAAGGCAAATGGCAACTACAGCAGAGAAGACCATAGAAACGGAGACAGTAATGCAGGCACCGCTAACCGTTCAAGCTCAGGTGGTGTCAGACAATCAGATGCAGTACCAACAAAGAGGTAGAGGAAGTTTCCGAGGAAAAGGCGGAGGAAAGGGTTTCAAGAAAGTGGGATGTTACACATGCGGTCAGATGGACCATTGGTCCAGAGATTGTCCGCATCAACAAATACAAAACCCACCACAAGTGCTACAATACAATCCTACACAATTCCAACCTCAGACACAACAGTATTATCCGCAAGTACAGCCACAAGCACCACAGTATCTTCAACAGCAAACACCTGTGTATCTTCCTACCCAAGTACAGCCGCAAGCACAGGTATACACTCCCATACAGCATCAACAAAAGGGACAATGGAGAGGAAGAAGGAATGATGGCTGCTTCATATGTGGAGATTGTAGACATCTGGCCAGAGATTGCCCCACTCAGCAATATCCACCACAAGGTAGCACCTCACAATGCAGAGGAGAACCAGTGTTAAATATTAAAAATATTGAGGCGGAAGCATATGCCAGGGCCATGACGAATATTTCTGTTGGGTCAGGTTATTGGGTAAATGTAAAAATCCACAAGATGAACTCGTTGCAACCTGTATGGAGTGGACCATGGGAAGTTGTAGAACGCACTGCAGATGCACTCCGGATCAAAGTTAAAAAGGGAACATGTTGGCACGCACTTACACATTGTGTAGCCGTACCGCCACCTTTCCTGAAACGGCACGGCAGTTAGAACTGATTTTGGAAAACTGGTACAAAACAATAAGGAATTGAACATTTTTTACAAGGACAGCACCAGGAGATGAGTAAACTCAAGAATCTGTAGAGTGTAAATACATTGAGAAAAACACATTTTACACTCGAACTGTTTGCACATCATAGACAAGGAATTTAGACGATATAAATAAATGTTCAGCACAAGTAATAAGTATAATGGAAATTAGACATATGCCTACACTTGAGTCAAATTTCATTACTGTGATCTGATTATTGTGCTCTGCAGGGTTACTATTGTAACGGTGGGATTTAAAATATTGGAGAAAATATGAAGATGTTCTCTCGTAGTGTGTGGAATATGTGATGCTGGAAACATGTACGTTTTTCAATTTATAGGAGAAAATGGTTTCCTGAAAGAGTTGTTGGGTAAATATGTAGCAATGGATGAAACAATTTTTACAGTGAGTTTTTGTAATATCATTAGTAGACATCAATGATGTTGTTTAGATGGCATTTAACAATTAAGACAGATAGTATGATTAGAAAGAGTCAGAGTGGAAAGGGTTGGATTTATTTAACCTCAGTGTGCTAGATTTTTTTATAGGTAATGCGTCCCGAGACCTGGACTCCCCCTCTGAGTTACAAAGGCTACGATCCCGACCCTCCAAGCAGACAAAAGACCTAACCCAACAGGAGACTCCTCCTTCTCCATCGAACGGACAGAGAACCAAAGCTGAAACAATAACAACAACAAGACTTCAGCCAGAACTATCTCCACCTGTGGCATCCAGAACCAAACAGCTTGCTGACAGGCAGAGGTCTACGCTCATCAGTCCCTCGGGCAGGGCATGACGTTCCAAGCTGAGCCACGAGATATGGCACCAGAGCAAAGTGTGGGACATGAGAGCAGAATCCGCCCTCCATAAAAACAGCAGGGAGACTGTAAAGGAGGAGATGAAATGCAAAGCAGTACAAGAACAGTGGTATGATGGGGGCTGCAGATGTAGCTGGGCCAATGGCTGCCTAAAAGAGTTGCAGCGGATGGATTCAAGAGCTGATGGACTGAAGAAAAGACAGAATCAGAGGAGTTGGCATGGTCGATTAGAAGTGAGGAGGCCGGGGTCACGGCTTGAGAAAACCAGGGGAGGAGAAAAGGAGAACGGGAATGAGTGAGTTTACACATAAACACACTTATTCACAAAACGCACATTTAAAGCATAAATACGTAAAGACGGAAAGATTTATTAAATTAAAAATAGCAGTCAAGAGGAAACTATTAAAGTAAAATGAGAAACATCCTAAAACACACTGAGGGTTAAAGGGGGAGACATGACAGAGTAGAACCATATTCTTCAATCTTTTAACAACATATTCTTTGAGATTTTTATTCACGTGTGAATAAAGTAGTGGGATAGTTTTAGGAACCACTCTATAAGACAAATCTTTATCTGTATGGATAATGTTAAAGGGAGAGCTAGTGCCAAGCCAGATATAGTATTCCAATCTAAAGAATTGATTTCACCATTGTGGCATAGTTATTACCATAGGAGGGCATAGTTGGAAATATGAAATGACTTCTGTTTTTAAATCCTTGATAAAGGAGGGAATAATTGTTGCATGTTCGGACATCCAGGGTTCCACACACTGTTAAAGAGTTTAACATTGATTTTTAGGTGGACCAGAATTGAAGATGAGCTATGAAATGCATAGCAGCGCTACACAGATCCTAGTAATGTTTTTACACAAGATAAAAGTGATCTACACAATTTTCTGAAATACATCTATTAGACATTTTAATACTAATTTGGTGTAAATGAATTGCAGTAGTAGTACTCTAAGGAAGTGAGTTTTGTACCAAGTTTCAAGAAAGGTGGGAGGCAGAAGTCCCAATGAAAAGTTAGAAACATCTTGAAAATCATAGTTGAATGAATAAGGAATGGTGCTCCGCATATGATATATTTTTGTAGATAAAGGGTACCCGCCTATGCTGAATTACCTCTGAAAAGACTCTGCAGAGCACGACATGGTCAAAAGACCGAGACCAAATGACCTTTAACCCTGACTGACAGTGTGACAAAAGCACTGTCCATGACTGACTCTGGGGTGTACCTGACCAAACCTGACTTGACAACCAGACGGTGTGAGTGTGAATGAATGCCGGCATCTGATCAGTGTAACTGCATGATTCTAAAACAATAACTAACCAAGCATGTTTTTGGACTAACATATTATTTTGGAGCTCCAAGGAAAACGAGAGGTTTCCTAAAAATTCCACAAAAGGGAAAACCGCACATGTGACCCGTTTCTAATCTACTTGATATTTTACTCCCACAGGAGTTGGCGGTTTGCAAATGTAAAACTCAAACTAAAATCTGAAGGACGGAGAGAAACACTTCTTTTCACTGAAGTGTTTAATGTGGAAATGATGATAATGGATGTAAAATTGTAAATAATGTTTGTTATTTACCTAACAGTTTTTTCCCCCCTCCCCATTACAGGGTGTTGTTACACATGAGTTCATGTGTAAAAAGGGGGGAGTGTGTATAATGTCAACATGGCTGTAAAATTCACAATTTCAAATTTTTCTTTTAAGGATTGACAGAAACCTACCGCCCCAACCCAGATGTTCAAACTGAGCATTGAATGATAGTTTTATAATGAATCTGCTCCATATCTGGGGATAAAATACTGTTTGATGGATGTTGACATGTTTCTAATATTGATTGAGTTATAGCAGGTAACACAGATGCAGAATCAGTGGCCAAGGGGCTACTGTGAGAGATGTAATTCCAGAATGGAATACCGAAGAAGTTGACCTGTGATAATGAAACCATTTTGTAATACTTTAACAGGTATTAGAGTAACTGAGGTTTGAAATGTAGAAAGAACATATTACAGTTAAGTTAAGCTAAAACATAGTAATGTAATGAGACTGAATTTAATTTAGACAACATCTTGTAACTAGCCTGTTAAAGAATTAGAAGTAAAAGCCATAGACTTTATTGTTTAGTTCATTATGGGGAAATACATTTAATTTAAATTCATAATAGAAAGACATTTGATGATAGTATGTTGGAATTCTGTATTCATTTTTCAGCTTGATAATAGACAGGTGGAAGCCGTATTGCCAGGTGCAATCGATGGGATTTCTGCACACGATCCAAGCAGAGAATGACGTACCTTACAGGACAGATACACTCAGGAAATCATTCACTCTGACAGCATCATGACTTTAGTTGTTTTTGAATCCATAATGAAATTGTATTACATAACGTTAGTGTGTGTCTTTACCACAAACAGGAATAGTTCATGGTTATATTTAGATTTGAGAAAGATTACAAGGATTTTATTTAGTTCACCATGAAGATGTTTTTTGTTTGTAACATATGCCCAGTAGTAAGATTCAAATATCAGCAGGTTCTGAATTATTATTCCTCTGTCCCACAACCAACAAGAATGTGGATGGGGAGAACTATATCTACTAGAACCAGCAGAGATTCAGAAATTACACCAGAGACACAGTAGAAGTAAATAAAGAGTAATATTTAGCTATTTTCAGATGTAAAAGAAAAGGTGCCTTTACACCAGATACAGTAAGAAGATGATTTATGATGTGAAAGGAGGGAGTCAGACGTTTTCCATACCAAGCTAATTGCTGCTATTTTAAGAAGTGACATTAAAGGTTTAAGCTAGAAGTTATGCACAAATGAAAAACTTCATAGTTATGATGAATATGTATTATTTGTTTTTTTTTACTTTTATGAGTTATGTACCATGCAATGTTCGGATGAAGAACTCATTGATTTCAATATTATTTACATACCTTAAAAGGTATGTAAGGAGGGATTGTTAGAAATTAAAATCAATGTTGATATGGCGTAATTTGAATTAAATACACTATTTAATTTAAATCAGTTTTATTCTGAAAAACCTGAAGTTCACTAACTATTAACTTAATACTTTTATTCTGAAAATGCTTCATTTCCGGTTAGCATTAGCATGTGGCGAAATGCTGCATGTTCAAACCATGAATCGAAGGTGAAATGACATGTGGTGTTGTACACAGAGCACACTGGGTTTAGCACTCATCTATTGCCGCTGAATAACGTTTATTAGGGAATGTTTAAATAACTACAGACACCAGAATGATGTAATTTAACGACAGAACAAGGCAGGAATTGCATTGGACCCGCCCCCGACGACGTCGGCCAATAGGAGAAGACCTCAGATGACAACAGGAAGAGCACGCAAAAGATTGACCTCTTCCTCCGGCTGACCGGACGCATAGGGAGAGCCACCTCCACTCGCACATTACATGTTGTAATGTACACCACCGCATCTTTTGTGTAATTAAATGCTGTTAACTTTTATAAGCTTCCCTTGACTCTTTTCAGTCTCTCCTGCCTTCGGGGCTTTAGAATTTACTAACAAACCCCATTATAGCAGATGCCACATTGAATGGATTTGATTTTATTCTGTAGATTGTGAACATTACTTTTCACTTTACTGCTTGTTGCACCTGGTTAGAAGCTAAATTGCATTTCGTTGTCTCAGTACCTGTAATCTGTGCAATAACAATAAAGTTGAATCTAATCTTGAACAGGAACTAATGTAGGCTATTTACTTAGTAGGCCTACATATCTGACATGAACGATTAAACACGTTTGTGCATTCTTTATGAATGCAAACCGAGTCATATCGTTTATTTTTAACGAAATAAATGTGATTTCTTCCACATAATTTACTGTGTTAATTCTTTACTTAGTATTGTTTAACTTGAATGTTCTTCACTTTTTAAATGCCTCTGTGATGTGCTGCTACCCATTTCCCCTCGGGGACTAATAAACGAGCCGTGTAAATGGGTGGCCATATGCATTTGAAAAGCAATATAAATCACACAGTTATTATGCAATAGGCTATAAAAGCACCACCGATTACCTTTCTCCAATTCAAACTCTTGACGGGAAAAAAGGAAGATGTAAATGGTTGGGCTATACTGTACTGTATACATACAAAGGCCATTCAATTGACGTTCAATATATAGTATTCGTTTATTAGAGTCGGCTTGACTCGGTTTGCATTCATAAAGAATGCACAAATGTGTTTAATCGTTAATGTCATAGTATTCGTTTATTAGTCCCCGAGGGGAAATGGGTAGCAGCACATCACAGAGGCATTTAAAAAGTGAAGAACATTCAAGTTAAACAATACTAAGTAAACAATTAACACAGTAAATTATGTGGATTAAATCACATTTATTTCGTTAAAAATAAACGAAATGACTCGGTTTGCATTCATAAAGAATGCACAAACGTGTTTAATCGTTCATGTCAGATATGTAGGCCTACTAAGTAAATAGCCTACATTAGTTCCTGCTCAAGATTAGATTCAACTTTATTGTTATTGCACAGATTACAGGTACTGAGACAACGAAATTCAGTTTAGCTTCTAACCAGGTGCAACAAGCAGTAAAGTGAAAAGTAATGTTCACAATCTACAGAATAAAATATATAATTAATTGAATGATGAATAAACAGTGAGG
Source organism: Champsocephalus esox (assembly GCA_036324585.1). Classification (NCBI taxonomy): domain Eukaryota; kingdom Metazoa; phylum Chordata; class Actinopteri; order Perciformes; family Channichthyidae; genus Champsocephalus; species Champsocephalus esox. The sequence goes on from CM070479.1 coordinate 38,237,056, forward strand.
GGTATGAATACACTAGATATCAGCTGTGAGCAGTATGAACAGTGTGTTAATCGTTAATATCAGATATGTACTAAGTAAATAGCCTACATTAATTTCATGATGGATTAAACCACATTTATTTCGTTAAAAATAAACAAAATGATTAAATGTAGGGTGAATTGCCCTAATGTGGAACATTTTTGCATTTCAGACTTCGAGAATATATTGCGACATGAAGCCGATACAATAAATCAAAATCCAGTAACATTCTGAAATCCCCAGGATGTGTCCTAATCAAACCAAAAGAGAACATGCAGATATTAAACTCATACAAGAAATGGTAGACATATTAGTACTCTTAGTGCCAAGTTGTCTCAGACAATCTGTTTTCCTAATGTGGGACAGTTCTGTGCAAAATGTGGGACACTGAAAAGTCTATATTAAAAACCCTCAGTCACCTTCATTCATGTAATAAAAAATCTCAGGCCAGTAACACTCAAAGCTACAGTAAATGTGCAATACCATGCTATGTTAATATTTATAAAGTTATTGTTGTTACAACAGAAGATGTTTTTATTTAAATTGAAGTTAAATGCATCAATCTGGTGCACTGAGGGCAAAATTAGTAGATTTGTGGATACGGCTCTCAGCACTCATATGAAACAGAACTGTTCTTACAATGTGTGTTGGAAGGTATTAAATTACTATGCATATGTTATTGTGTAAACACACAGCTGATCACATGAGAGCTGCCGTTTCATTCAGAGCGTTTAAAAAAAAACGACGGTCTGATTTCAACAACTCAATGTGTGACTATTATAGCAGTAATATTAGACACTAATAATACAGTAAACTATGAACACTGTACATATTATTGTTTGCCCATGGGATTAGGGTGATCGGTAGAGAGCCGCTGCATTTTCCTGCGTCGGATGTGATATAAAAACAAAGCGATTATTGTCGTTATTGTAAACTCACGTGGATTAAATGTAGTGCATTCATTTCAACTCGCGAACATATGATACATTAAATGATCGCGAGGATCACGATCGAACATCGTTTGTTTGACCCTGGATGCATTTCCTGATCTAAAAACATAGCGATGGTTTTGTACTTACGCCAACGTGAATTAAACATTATTTTGTTAAATAAAAACATGGTGATGTTTAGTAAATTACTACATGTCTCTTACTTAAGCACAGAATATGATCCTATCCATGACATAATGGATCTTAACAAATATCCGCTATATCAGATCCCTGTAGATCAGCTGTTTATTTCACATGAGTTCCAGTGTGGCAGCTTTTCACGGCTCCCCCTGGTGGATCCATGATCCATTGCTGCTGGTTTCATTATAATTAAATGTATTTATCAAGGGGGCGTTTCAAGTCCTGTGGGGGGGTTTTCCTTTTCAGCAGGGGCCCACCCCGTGCCGATCACGGACCCGCACGGGTAGGCGTCTGAAACGAAGCGCTACATCTGTAGGATGGCCGAAGACCATCACGTCACGCACGTCACGAGTAGAACACTTGTTGAATAATACACTACCTCTATGGCTGATGTCGGACTCTGGAGACAGAATCGAGTGACAGTGAGTCGTCAAGACTTATTTGGCGGAGATCCGATGCGGCAACAGAACACAGACTGCTATACATTTGACTTTAATTCATAGAGATTCTCAATAAATAGTAAATCAATAATAATACATTGTAATTTAGTAGGAAAACTTGGCTCAGGCAACAGAACAGAGACTGGTATATACATTTGACTAAAATTCATAGAGATTCTCAAAAAATAGTAAATAAATAATAATGACTCAGTATATAAATACACATATATATACACTCTGTGTATATAAATACACAGTAACAATACAATAAGTATACAAATAACAACCAACCTGCAAATCAACCTACACATCAAAATAAATGTATTATCTAAAACCGGTGCATTTGATTTAAAATAAAAGTAATACATAGAATTCAATATTTAAATGGTAACAAAAACCATAACACTATGTATGATAAGAACAAGGCAACAAAGAAAGTTTTTTTTGTTTTTCCTTGTTTATGTCTATAATGTTTCCCGTTGTGTAGCGTCCAGCCTTTCCCAATCTGGCCCGCACTTCTGTCTGTTGAAGCCACTTCTTCACGCAAACTGAAAAGAAATGTACAGATATAAGTACACTGTAAAAAGAAAACTTGACATTTATGTTAACATTTGGGCTACTGTGGTTGCCAGAAACGTTAAAGTATAATACATTACAAATTACAGTTGGTTGGCATAGAGTCGAGACCAGGGGTGGCCAACCAGTCAGAGGTTAAGAGCCACATTTTTTCTATGTTACTGCAAAGAGCCACATCAAACACACAGTCACTGATACCGCTTGTTTCAGTTTTTTGTTTTCTGGAGACAAGATTTCAACCACGTCACTGATGTGGCATTGGGATATATATTTTTTAAATCCTCTGAAGCAGAGAGAGGAGCTGTGGATTATTGTTGATTAATGCATCAGTGTTTCTTTGGGTCAAAAACACTAAACACACAATTTAAGATGAAAGCGTTTAGTTTATTTAATAATAGAGCACATGCTCAATGTGAAAAGTGACTGTAGATATAGATTATTTGCAATTTGGTGCTATATATATTTAAAAAAAAATATTATATATATTTTTTAAACACCTTGAATTTCAGGGAGGGGCGCGGGGTTCCGTTGGCGGGGCGCAGCGAACCTCCAAGACAATGGTAGGGGAAACACTGGATAGTGTTTAATCAACGATAAGTTTTCCCCCCCTCAAAGGTGATTGGTTCACTGCATCGCAGGTATTATTGTGATTGGCTCTTGGGCCACAATAAAATTAGACGTGCTGTCATCCTCTCATACTGACACCTGATACCACACATACACACGTAGGGAGAGCCGGGACGAAAGTAACACGGGACAAAAGTAACAGAGCGATTTTATCCAAGCCCAAACAACTTTGACCGGCCAAATTACGTCGGAATTATCAGCATTCAATACTTAACAGACCTACTAAATATCAGGTTTAACTGTCAGGAGTAGCTAGTGTTATCACCAGGGACGGCGCCAGGGGGTATCTAGGAGTTGCTATAGCAACTCCAACAATTGGCCTAGCAACGGCTTAGCAACCCCATTGTTTTAATATGAAAATGTATCATATTTATACACATTCTCGCAGCCCGCGAGAATGTGTATAAATATGATACATTTTCGCGGGATCTATCAGGGGCGGGTCGTTGTAATTTACTGTGTGAACTGTTACTTGGCTAATTCTCAGTAGATCGAAAATGGAAACATTTCTCACAGTCACAAGTCAGCGTAAATGACCGCGTTCTCCAACGGAGCCGGTCCAGACGGACAACCCTGCTATCCACAAGGATCCCGATGTTCACTATGAAAACCGGGAGGATTCGGACCACGAACAACAGGTGCCCCCGCCAACTGACCCGCTGCACCCGCAGCAGCAGGACCAGCTAGCTGCTACCACGAGCTGCAGTGGAACTAGCGCTGCTCCTCTCCGCATCGTGATGATCCACTGCCCTCATTTCCTCCACCCTGCTCTCTGCAGAGCTCCACTCCAGAATATACAAATGCTGCTAGTCAGTGATTCTCAGACACAGTGTCTCATCCTTTGAGCATCTCGGCAGAAATGAGCAGTCACTCCTCTCAGTTAGAAATGGTCATTTTAAATGAATCAAGAATGTGTTGTATTTTCCGACATGGCGCATTGTTCGAGGCGTGCTGACAGTGAGATCTAACACGGGGAATTGTGAATGAGGAGAAGAGAACTGAGAATGAGGAGGAGGAGGAGAGTCACAGAATGAGGCCAGAGAGGAGGAAAAGTGCGTTATTTAGGAAATGTTGTTGGTGGGAGTTAGGGAGAGACCGCCCCTTCCAGGTGTGTATGTGTGTGCGTTTTCCGGTGTGTGTTACGTGAAAGTCATGAGTGTTACACTATTGATTGGTTCTGTAAATAAAGAGAAGGTTTTCGACATTGAAGGCTTGAGTGATCTTGAATAGCGGTGAACGCTACAATATGAACAGGCTCGTGCTTGGCCCACTGGTATTGTTTGTTTATTTTGAAAATTAACTAGCAATGCCGTGCTGTCATATAGCAACTGCTAAGCTACTGCAGCAAAAAAATCCTGGCGCCGCCCATGGTTATCACGATACCAACATTTTGGTTTTGATACCAAGTCAAGAATTGTGATTCCGATTATTTTTCGATACTTTTCTTAAAAAAAGGGAAACAGTCTTAAATGTAATTACTGTGCTTTATTTCACACCAGAACCGTAACCATAACACACACTTTTAAACAATGAGAACAATAAATAAAATAAATGGCAAGAATTCGTATTAAATAAAATTAATACATTTCTTACAGACAGGCCTTGTGGTGTCCGTAGGCTTGCCCTCACTGTCAGAGATATCGCTCAAATACATCCAAATGTAGCTTCTGGCGTCTTTTTTGTCAACAAGACGAGGCGCAGCGGCAGTTGCACTCCCACTTGCAGCCATGCTTCTCGTTTTCTCACATGCTCTGGCAGCTAGCGCGTGCACGAGAGAGGGGAGGCACTTGAGCGTGCTTGAGAGGGGCGGGACTGCAGGCACGGCTGCAGTGCAGGGAGTGGAAGCAGAGCGCTGAACACACACGGCTCTTATTAAAACGGCGCTTTCTCACCGGAGTACTTTTCCCCGTCATTCTTAAAGTACCGATACTAATGAAACGGAGGAATTGTAACGTTTTTAACAGCATGGTATCGCGGTACCTTTCAAGTATCGGTACACCGTGCAACACTTGTCAGGAGTCATTGTCTCTCCCCCAAACTCACACAATTCGATATGAACTGAAGAGCCGCATGAAACTAGGCAAAGAGAGCCGCGGGTTGGCCACCCCTGGTCTAGACGTTACAGTCAACAATTGCTTATGGTGAATTACAATGGCAAAAACAAATAGAGCTGGTGTACACGGTGCAGCTGTATTATCTGGGAAATAGAAGAATCGGATCAGGATTCGGTATTGACAGACAATCAATATCAAATTAATCGGATCATTATTAGCATCTGATCACCTTTGTCGACTTGCAGCCTAAATACAAAGATAACTCCACTCCTCTCCTACCACTCTTACCTCTAATAAGCCTTGGTAGAACTAGTGTCCGAGTCATAGGGTACAGAGGCCTGTACTACGAAGCTGGTTCAACCTAACCTGGATATGTTTGAGTTAGCCGGTTGGCCTAATCCAAAACATACGCGCTCTCGCTAAACGGTCCTACGACGCGGGTTATCAAGTGGATCGCTCAAGCCAGCCGTGTCCTATCGAGTTAGGTGCGCGTTCACATGAAAGGGGTGGTATCTGGAGCATTCGACCAATCACAAACATGGAGAAGCGTACTGACAGCGCAGCGCGTCATACTTCCTGAATGAAAAGTCAACTTTAATATTAGTCAAATATGAAGAAGTTAAACTTTAAACATCCATGACTTTAACACTTGATTCAGGATCAAAGCCAGATATACGGCTCAGCTGACTCAGATCAGGAGATATATGATACATTATGATGTGATATGCCGCGGACTGTACTGTTACTTTGATCCGGTTACTTATGTTGTGGAAGATATTTAAGTAAGCTTTCTTAACGCTAATGTTATAATAGTCAGATTGCTCTGAAGATGGGAGGTGATATTCTATTAATTTTCACGTTCACACAGTCTGTGATTTTTGCCGGCCGTCTTTCCTGCAACGGCAATTTAAACTGTATTTCCTTTCTCCTGTAATATGACTTGATCGCTTTAAACTCTGCACACTGAGCTCTGATTGGTCAGCAGGCAGTGCTTTCACTGAGTTGAGCTCTTAGCCTGCAACCTAACCTGCTCCGGGACAGGTTAGCAGCTCAGCATAAGTTACCATGGAGATCTAGCCTGCTAAAAAGAAAACCAGCTTCGTAGGACCGGAAAGCCGGAGCTTTCCCTGAAGTTAGCGGGCTAAGCGAAAATCCTGCTTCGTAGTACAGGCCTCAGGACTGACTGAAGACATGTGGAACAGAGGACAGGCATGGTTCTATGTACAGGAAACTGGAACTTTGAACAGGTGTTTTCATCTTTTCTGCCTGAAGATTCACAAGTTCTTGATCAGGTGTTTGATGTGGGCTGGCATGATCCTTTCTGCAGCGATAAATAAAGAAAACAAAGAAAATATTTGTAATAATGGTAATGATGGTAACAACAATAATATTAGTATAATTATGTATATAGCACTTACACAATTGCAAAGTGATTCTCACAACAAAAATAAAGAATAAAACAATATAAACAATAAAAAAACAAATTATTATAGGAATGTTAAGAGACAAATAAATGTTTTTTCAGTCTTTACAATGCACTGTTGGAAATGACCTTCCAAAGGCTAAATTCAAACTCAATACCATAAATAACTGGGTTCCAAAGTGCTTTACCTGATAGAACACGTTCCACACGGAGCAGCAACCATCCGGCTCGGCCTTTTGCTGCATATCATCTCCTCCCTCTATCTCTCTCTCTCTCTGGTGTTCCAGTAGATCTCTACTATCCAATAAAACAGAAATACCCCAAAAAATCATATTCAAAAAGTTAAAAACAATGACTTGCTGTTGGTATTGAAATGGATTAGAATCTCGCCTTTTTCCTGGATGTCAGGAAGGCCATGGAGTCGTTCCCTTCAAGTCCGCAACCAGTCATAGGAGTTCAAATGCAAAGCCTGAACGATGACAAGAGCGAGAGACTTACATTTTACAATTATATTTTTAATTCAGAGCAGTGTGTACAGGCCCTGTACGACAACAGATCAAATCCCCTGACAGACTCACACACTTTGGTGATGTCCTCATCTGATAATGTTTATTTTTTTAGCAGCAAAGTAACATTACTCAAAGTATATGTCAGACCCAACTCATTTACAGTATGTTTTGCATCTCGTCAATAATGGTCTGTATAGTTGAGTAGAAAAAAACTGTCCCTACAATTTCAGGTAGATTAACACACATTTGTAAGAAAAGTTTACAATGAAGCACAAAACCCCTCTTTGTATTAAGCGAGCTGCCACATAACAACCCAGTCTCACGGCATTTCGTGTTCACCAACACGATTTTTAATCTATTGATTCATGTTCACCAACACGATTTGCCCCTTTTTTTCATGTTGCACAGCACGATTTTAAAAGCAATGTATTTCTACTGGTAACGTGTTTCGTGCCTGCAGGCTGCAGCACGTCTTTTTCTCCGGTCGGGTCGTGGAAGACCGGAAGCTGTGTGGTTCATAAAAACATGTTCTTACTCAATATCAAGCCACAGTTATTGCTTTTATTTTAAATCGTATAATTTCGGAATTTTGTTGTCGTCTGTGAGGAAAATAAATGGGGCTCAGAGCCTCAGGATACTGAAATCTGTATTTTTTAAATCTTTTTTTCCTTCTAATTTGTTATTCTTTTCAAAATAACACACTGTTATTTACTCACTAATAACACACAATTATCCTTGCTTTTATTTATTGGTTTAATTCCATTATCTCGGGCTTTTTTGGCATCCGTCAGGAACTGAATTTCAAAATAAATATAACCGGAAACAGACGTAGGCATTTCGAGCGATTACTCAAGATCCTCAGCTATGGTTTTAAGCTCGCTGATTGGATGTGTTAGCCGCAATGCATGCTGGGAGTTGGTGTTTATATTATATGAAATCCGGAAAACATTTTAAAAGTATAAAATAATACTTAATTCCGAGTGCTCTTGCTTTTCTCTTTGAAAGTCATCACATAACGGCATTGTAATACACGGTTCAGCTGCATTACATATTACAGACCTGCCGTAGTTCTTTATTTAGAGAGCTCTGATGAGAAGACCTTTGGAAAAACTGGAAGAAATGGCGCCGAAACTGAATACTTGACGTGGATCATAAATATATCAACAATTAAACAACATCTTCAATTTCTCTTCACACAATACGTCTCCTTGCAGTATCAACACTAATTCGGCGGACTTTTACATTTGATCTAATTAATAGATAGGTTATATTTACACCATAACGGTGCACAGCTGATAGAAAAGGACTGTAGTTTTGAAAGATATTACTGATTTTCTTTGAATGTAAGAATGTAAATACTGAGTCTGAAATAGTATAGCAATATGCTGTAAAATTATGTGAAAGCATGTATAAAACAATACATCTTCAGATGTTGTACATACACACTAATAATACGAAGTTATTATGGCTGTGTGCACCTTGTCTGTGCACCTCCTAGTGGTTAAAGCACGTTATTGAATTATTGTTTGCATGTGTTATATTTGATTAAAAAAATAGTACATACTTTCATAGGGGGAAAGTATAAATATAGAAATATAGAATATAAAAAATCAAGAAGATACTATAAGTGATCTCTACAATAAAACAGTTTAGTGCAGGATGTACAAAGATATTAATAGGAGGAGGTGCAAAACAGAAAAACGGATTAACCTTTATTTAAACATTAAATATTCAGCCTGACAAAGTAATTAACGTCTAATATATTGCTTTCCTGCAATGTTAACTGTGTTGAAGCACTTATTTTAACTGACATTATACACATTAATTATACTCTTATGTATGTAGATAGAATAAGAAATGTGCAGAATATGACAGTTTAATGGTGGAGGTACACACATATTGATAGATGTCTTGTAATGCACTGTTGAGGAACCTGTGACCCAAGTTTTTCATTCATTGCATAACTACACCGTAGTTGTGTATGATATGTCAATAAACCTTTGAAAATCTTGAAAGGGATGTGCAAAATAGCCATAATATACAGTCTTTAATTAACTATTAGTAGAGAATAACGAGTAATGAATATACTTTATTACTTGTTTCCATTCATGTCAATTGCAGATACATGTTTAGTCTTCTCAAGCACCAACTATCAAATATCTCTCCTGATTGTTGGCACTTGACAATCACCTTACCTGAATTTTACTCAGGTGTAACTAAAGTCTGATTTAAGGGTTGTTTATATATTTCACATAATTAATCAGAATCTGCAAAGTAACTCAAATAAATGCAGTGGAGTAAAAATACCAGGTTAACCTCTGAATTGTAGTGGAGTAGAATTACAAAGTAGCAATGAGCTGTCATGTGGGTATATATTAATGCTGCGCATTATGGACACAAGTGATCTTCACCCATTTATTAATTATATGTTTTACATTTGATAACACCAATATGTTTAATAATGGCAACTTCTAATTGTGGGAAAAACGTTCAGTAGAGACGTCCCATAGAACATTTTGCGAAACACAATAGCCAGCATGTATAGTTCTGGGGGGGTGTTCGATTTCAGTTTTGGATAATCTGGCGTGGTTTCGTTCCATTTCACACAGCTGTTTGACGCTCTGCGTAAGGACTGTAGTCCTAAACGATAGCTTGGGATGATGGGTAGTGTAGTGTCTTCGGCCATCCTAAACTCAGAAATGTTGACAATCGCAATGATGTTCGAAATGTCCCTTATATGCCTACGTCTGTTTCCGGTTATTTTTATTTTGAAATTCAGTTCCTGACGGACACCAAAAAAGCCCGAGATTATGGAATTAAACCAATAAATAAAAGCAAGGATAATTGTGTGTTATTGGTGAGTAAATAACCGTGTGTTATTTTTGAAAAGAATAACAAATTAGAAGGAAAGAAATATTTAAAAATACAGATTTCAGTATCCTGAGGCTCTGAGCCCCATTTATTTTCCTCACAGACGGCAACAAAAGTCCGAAATTATACGATTTAAAATAAAAGCAATAATTGTGGCTTGATATTGAGTAAGAACATGTTTTTATGAACCACACAGCTTCCGGTCTTCCACGACTCGACCGGAGAAAAATACGTGCTGCAGCCTGTAGGCACGAAACACATTACCAGTAGAAATACATTGCTTTTAAAATCGTGCTGTAGAACACAAAAAAAAGGGGCAAATCGTGATGGTGAACACGAATCAATAGATTAAAAATCGTGTTGGTGAACACGAAATGCCATGAGACTGGGTTGCACATAAAGTGCAGCTTAACATGCTAACCTTTGGTGAGCTACAGTAAAGCTAACTTCATGCTCAACACAAAACCTTTAACGTGCATTACATTGACGATTTTAAACACAACTTAACTCTCTCTACTTGTAAGATAACGTTTAGTTAACTTACCCTTAAATAACTACATCACGTTTTTCAGTGGAAACACAAACTGCAGAAAACGTTAGCTGCTAACTGTTGTTAGCTAAGACAGCTAGCTCTTAAGGGAAGTAACATATCCTCATGGCAAACGTAAGGTTGAGTTAACGTAACGTTGTAAGAAAGCAAAACGAACCTTCGAGAAAGCACTTACTCTCTCTCCTTAGCGGGCATTGTTGATTGTTCAAAACACAATCTCTCGATGTGCTGCCATCGTCGGTTTCATCGACCCCGGGTTACCTGGTCTAGCAAAAGTCCTCCTCATACGACTCACTTGTTTTGTCCATATACGTAACATTTGATCAATTTTTGGCCACAAAAACATCCCATAACCAGATGTTGAGACGGCCCCACATCCCCATACAACATATCGCTTGCCAATTATTCTTGGCGTCTTATTGCTGTGCATCCTTTGTCATAATATTTGGCCCTTCAATGCATTCAAACGGGACTGAGCTCAGCTGTGTTCTACTCATGACGTCACCGCCGGAAATGGCGGAAGTTGATGTTTCCGGCGCAACGAACGATTGTTACTAACTGACAACTTTTGTATGCTGTTATAATCATGATTTATTAAAAATAGATCAAAAATAAAAAAAAACATATGGCACATTTCACAATACAAATGCAACCTCTATCACAGACCTGGGCATTGTACGGCACGCGGGCCAAATACGGCCCGCGGGATGATTCTGACCGGCCCGCGAAAGATTACATGATAATGGACGCAATCGTGCATGTCAACTGTGCACGTGAAATGGGTGTCTACCTTCCTTGTCACCTCTGAAAAATTCGAAAATGTCGGCTCATGCCAAAAAAAGTGGATGCCGAAAGCAGAACTTGCAAACAAATATGGACTACTAATTTTGTCTTTACTGAAGTTGAGGGTAAACCTGTGTGTTTGGTTTGTGGGGAGCATGTCGCCGTGTTTAAAGAGTACAATTTGAAACGGCATTACGAGACAAAACATGCCGCGAAATACAAAAACTTGACTGATGCCGAACCAGCGTGGACATCAACGGATTTACGAGCAAAGCTAGAAAAACAACAAGGCTGTTTTACAAAGCTGCATGCAGACAGAGATGCAGCGACCAGAACCAGCTTTGTGCCCACAAAATCGCCCAGAACAGTAAGCCATTCTCGGAGGGGGACTTTGTGAAAGAGTGCATGGTCGAGTTTGCAGCACTGCTATGCCCAGAGAAAAAATAAGCGTTTGAAAACATCCCGCTGTCCCGCCGCACCGTGACGAGAAGGGTGGAGGACATCGCAGAGAATCTGGAGTTTCCGCTGCAAAGTGAAGTGGGAAGCTTCGACTTTTTTTCTTTGGCTTTGGATGAGAGCTGTGACGTCCGTGACACAGCCCAGCTGCTCATATTTCTCCGGGGGATAACGCGTGACTTCAAGCTTACGGAGGAGTTGGTAGCAATGCGGCCAATGAAAGGAACCACAACGGGGAGTGATCTGTTCACCGAGGTAAACGCATGCATGGACAAACTGGGACTCGAATGGGACAGACTGGCAGGTGTCACTACGGATGGATGTCCGATTTTGACAGGGAAACATGTTGGGCTTTTGAAAAGAATGCAAGATAAAGTGAGTGAACTCAACGCAGAGCAGAAATTGGTGTTTATACATTGTATTATTCATCAGCAAGCGTTGTGCAAGTCAGTGCTAAAACTTAGCCATGTGGTTGATGTTGTTACTACAACAGTTCATCAGAGCGCGAGCATTAAATCACAGGCAGTTTGTTTTACTATTGGAGGAGCAAGAGAGCGAACATGGGGATGTCAGGTACCACACAGCTGTCAGGTGGCTCAGCCTGGGCAAAGTGCTGAAAAGGTTTTGGGTTCTGAAATCAGAGATAAAAGAGTTTTGTGAGATGACAGGCAAAACCATCCCAGAGCTGTCTGATAAGGACTGGATGGCAGATTTAACATTTGCTGTTGATGTGACTGCAATGATGAATGCACTGAACACACAACTGCAGGGCAAGGGCCTTTTTGCTCATGAAATGCATAGCCATGTGAAAGCCTTCATGACAACGTTGCAATTAATTTCAAGGCAACTAGTGAAGGATAAAGATAAGGCAAAAGTAAATCCTATCATGGAAACGCTAAAAACATTGAGCTGTCTGAGTGGAAAAATAACGTGTTAAAGTTTACGGCTACATCCTGTTATCTTCAAGGACGAGAACACCATGGTACGGTATATGGGGCCCTGACCTTCAAAAGGCGCAACTGTCTTGTGAGAAAACCAGTTAAAACAGGTAACAAAGACACACCGAAATTAGAAAAAAAGGGAGTATGGCCCTGGCCTGACCTTAGCTAAAACTGTGTGTGGCTGGGCAGAAAAGGCAGATTGCAGCACAGAGAGCACCAAAGGTGGGGGCTTCACAGCAAATACTATAAAGAACAAGATATATTCAGAATTCGAGGCTCACTTCAACTGGGATCTCACACTGACGAGCTTGTCACGGTGGGAACTCAAGAAGGAGTCCAAAGCGCTTTGTGGTGTAGTACGGATTGATATATTTTTGTTGAACTGTGTATTAAAGTGCTTATTTGAAGAAACAATCCATTGGAGTGCAAAGTCTAGTTTTTGTACAGCTAACAGAAGGTGTCAAACTAATAAAATTAGTAACCATGAGTACAGTGTAAAACTAGGTGAGGCCCTAGTATCTAAGAGAAGGTGTCAAACTAATAAAATTAGTAACCATGAGTACAGTGTAAAACTAGCGGAGACTCTAGTATCTAAGAGAAGGTGTCAAACTAATACAATTAGTAACCATGAGTACAGTGTAAAACTAGGTGAGGCCCTAGTATCTAAGGAAAGGTGTAAAACTGGTCGCCGTATCAGTAGCTAATATATCTGTGTACAATGTTTGCTGTTTGTTGGTTGTTCTGTCTGTTGGTTGTCATTGTTGATTCGTAAAGACCTTGTTTTATGTTGGTAAATGTTTTAGTATACCAATAGTTTGTTGTTAGTTGTTGAAAGAAGCCCCCCTTCTCTTGAAAAGGCTGAGAGCTCCAGCTGGAGCCGGGGTGTCAGTATTTGTCTGTGAAAGAATCTCCTCCCACTTTCGGATTCTGTAGAAGAGTACTCTTTGTTTCAATCAGAAAAAGAGCAAGCTATTCATCACAATTGTATTTTTAGGTTATGAATAAAACAAAAAGTAGTAGCCTAAGTGATAAGCAGGATGGTTTTTGAATGCTTATCAGTCAGAATAATGTTTATATAACAGGGGAAGCTCATTTGTGGTCAGCTGCCCACTGTTCTTCATTATTCTGTGTTGCTCCACGGACATTCAAATAAATAAAAATAAGGACATTAAGAGTAACGACAAGATTTGTCCAGTGTATTAATAAATATAAGTGAACACATATTAACCTAGTCAGATAAATAGATACGAAGTCATTCTTATTTCAAGGAAGCCCCCCTCCTCCTGGAATGCCTGTTCCAGCCGGGGTGTCTGTGAGAGTACCCACACCCCCCTCCTTCTTTTTTCTCTCTCTCTTCTTAAATGCATGAAGAAAGAGCATTGCATTTAAAACAAGGAGTGAATAACATTGAAAATGAATAGATCAATGTGGGAGCTCAAGTAGTAGATATTGAAATAAATAAGAAACTATAATTTGCTGTTTTTAGCATAGATTTTGTAGGATACAGTTACGTCACTTTGTGGTTTTATGAGGGGTTTTGAGAACTGATTGGTACCATTGCATTACGTTGTGAATGTCATGGTATTTGTCATTAACTAAGGATTGTACTTGATTATATTTCAAGGAAACCAATTATATTACATACAGTAACGTTAAGGGAAAGTAAAAAGTGGTTCACGTTAAAACAGAGCATTGGTGGCATTTTCAGTTCATTGCTTACTTCCACACGCCTTTCCCCTCCTTGTCTCTTTCATGACTTTAGTGAATGCATTAGAACGTTTGTTATCGTAACTTTCCGTGTTTCTAGAAGTCAAACTCACTGTGTGTTCACATTACGGAGTATATTTCCGGAACGGCCTTTCAAAATAAAAGCCACAGGCCGCTGTTCACCAGAGATGCCTTCACAATAAAACGGTAATTAGCTTAACAATATATTTAACTTTTATTACGTCCTTAAACATTGATTCTAATTCATTACAGCTTTCAAATATGGCGCGGATTGAATACAGTTATTTGTGTATTCTGTTACAACATCACCATGCTTGTAACACAACTTAGATAAACAATTTGAAAATGAATAGAATTGACCAAGTAGATAAAAAAATGAGTATAGTGGTTGGAGGGTGTCTTTGTTTTGCCTATTAACTTAGAACTGAAGTAATAAAGAATAGGCAGACTACTATCATTAGTTTGTTTTAACACTCACATGTTTCAGCATTCCTGACCTCAGCCGTTTTGTTTTGCTACCCGTTGGGAGAGAGATTTAAATTGAGTTTTTCTCAGTGGCTGGATGTGATTACAACAACATTGGATAGTTCTGCACCACCTTTTGGGTTCTCTGAATCAGTGTGTTGGTGAAGAGTTGCTCACTGCGAACAGAAGAAGTGTGCAAAGAACGCATAGGAGATATTGACATTATGCTTGTGCCTCGTTGTCAAGGCAACAGTGGTGTGAAGAGGTACTGCGGTTTTGGGGGATTTCTGCTGTACAGCCGACAACGTGTGTCTGTCAAGTGATTCCTTCCCTCATCCCAAAGCCAGGGAGAGTTTCCTTGGAGCCCACTGACCAGGGCCGGTCCTAGCTTTTTGGGGACCCTGCCACTGACTACAGCTGCATCACTGACTGTGCTCATTATGACAAGATCTTGAGACATGCTTGTCTCAGATTGTTCTGGAGGAATGATGCAATGATTTTACAGCATAATTGTGCAAGAGTTTCCCAGTTGGTGGTGTAGAAACCTTAATGCTTAGTGTTTAGATAAGAGGCTGCTTGTTTAAATGATGGTCTGGAATACTGAAAAGATTACAGTTTAATATTCTTGTTTAGCAAACAAGACATCTGATTATTATGTCACACATAATAATCTTGTTATAGAAACTAGCTATGGGTAAAACGTGTGGTTGTTATACCATTGTTATCATGAACAAAAGATAAATAAGGAAATAGTATCTGCTTAAAGATGAACGGATTTCATACCCTAGAGGGGATTAGTTATTGTGAATACTCCACAAGGTATCTACTCATGTATTGTAAAGAACTTGAATTGACTTGATAAATAAGTGAAGATAAGAAGATGTATTAACCATGAATTAATCAATTGGTAAATACAAAATAGCGGAAAAGAGAAAACTATTAAAGTGAAGTGAAAAATCATCCTAAAACACATTGATGAGGGAGGGGGAGGGCATGATGGAGGTATGCACTAGACTTTAAGTAGTGTGTGTTTGGGATTTAGGAGTACAGAGTAGAACCCTTTTCATCATGTTTACAAATTATTCTTTTAGAGTTTTTATTCAAGTGTGAATGTGGTAGTGTTTTAATTTGTTACAGTATTGATCAGTTCAAAGGGAGAGTTTTAGTAACAGCTCTATAAGATCAGACAAATATTTCTTTATATAGGTCATGTTGAAGGGAAAGCTAGTTCTAAAACAAAATATAGTATTTCAATTTGAGGTACTGGTTTCACCATTGTGGCATAGTTATTACCATAGGAGGGCTTTCGGATGGACATATGAAATGACTTCTGTTTTTAAATCCTTGATAAAGTAGGGAGTAATTGTTGCATGTTCGGACACCCAAGGTTCCATGCATTGTTAAAGAGGGTAACATTGTTCTTTAAGTGCACCAGAATTGAAGATAAATTAATAGAATGAGTTATGAAATACATAGCAGAGCTTTACAGATCCTGATAATGTTTTGACTGATAAAATAATTATAGACACAAGTTTCTGAAGTGAGTTTTGTACCAAGTTGCAGGGAATGTGGGAAACAGCTGTCCCAATGAAAAGTTAGAGATATCTTGAAAAATATAGTTGTAATCGTGAATTAATAAATGATGGGGCTCCATATATGACATATTTTTGTAGACAAAGGATACTGGCCTATGCTGACATGTCAAAGTCTCTGCAGAGCACGACACATGGCCAAAAAGACTGAGACCAAATGACCTTTGACCCTGGCCGACAGTGTAACTTGAGAAGGCACTGACAATGACTGACTCTGGGGTGAACCTGACCAAACTTGACTTTACAACCTGACAGTGTGAGTGTATGTCTGCATGTGATCAGTGCAACTGCATGATTTAAAACAATGACTATCAAGCATGCTTTTGGACTAACACATTATTTTAGGGGCTACTGTGAGAGATGTAATTCCAGAATGGAATACTGAAGAAGTTGACCTGTGATAATGAAACCATTTTGTAATATTTCAACAGGTATTAAAGTAACTGAGGTTTGAAATGTAGAAAGAACATATTACAGTTAAAGCTAAAACATAGTAATGTAATGACACGTAATTTAATTTAGACAACATCATGTAACTAGCCTGGTAAAGAAGTAAAAACCATAGACTTTATTGTTTAGGTCATTATGGGGATATACATTTCATCTAAATTCATAATAGAAAGACATTTGATGATAGTTTGTTGGAATTCTGTATTCATACGCAGTGGAGGATCAAAAAGCTGAGGGCCCAGGAGCCCTGAGCGTAGGCTTGAGGGATTTGTATCAGATTTCCCCACACAGGTTGCTAGTGCCAAAAGGGGGAACCAGGAGGTCGACATAGCGGAGTTCGTCTGGCTGAAGGTCATCAGGACAAAGTGGCTCTCCGGCCCCGACCGAGTGACCCAGCGGACCTCTCATGCCGTCTGCATAGGAGGAAAGGGGGACAGCTGGTGCCAGTGTGCAGCGGGGAAACCACCTGCTAGGACCAGAGACGACATCAGGACGGACGGGGCCCTCGCAGAGGAGGTCGACTCGGAAGGAGCCATCAGTGGACCGGAGAAGGAGGATCGTGAAGACATCTCTCTAGCAGGCAGCCCAGAAGCCGCAGTAAACGGATCGGGGGGACAAAGACATGGCAAGCCAGGACGGCCTAAAAGGGGCCTACGCTGTGAGTTCGCGGACGAATCCACAGCAGCCAGAGCAAAAGGACACACAGAGGAAGCTGAGGGCAGCAGGGACGCTGAATACGTCCGCCTGAAGACGTCCGCCTGAAGACGATCAAACCCAAGTGGTGCGCTCCAAGGTTCTCTGAACCACTCAAGGTAACCCAGCGAACAGATCATGCAGTCAGAGTAGACGGAAAAGGAGACACGTGGTACCACTGGAGCAGGTGTGTGGAAGCACCAGCACCTACCAGGACCCTCGCTGACACCATCCAGGACCTAGGCCAACTGAACATCAGGCAAACAACCGAAGCCCCCCAACCCCCAAGTGTGGACATCGACTCAACTTCCGAGGAGGAGGAGACAACAGGAGAACCAACGACAGCCCAGGAGATAACAGCCGGCGAGGAGGCACAACAAGGGACCGCTCCCCCAAAGTAGGCGGTACACCACACGCATCACATACACACACCACACAAGAGACACTCACCTACACTGATACACCAAAGAACTTTTACAAGAAAAACGAAGATGAAGAAGAACTCAGGACCTAACCAACACCTCTATTGCTTGGCCTTAACACTTTGTTTTTCCATCATTGTTGGAATAATCATTATCATAGTGGGTGAAAGGGGGAGGCAAATCATTGACCAAAGTAATAATCCAAATTCCCCACAAAATGAAACTACACAAGATATCAATGGCCGTGTTTGCAGCAATTTTGACCTTGTGAGGGTGCTGCTGCATCCCATGTATCCGCTCAATGGTGGACAAAATAATTAGTACCGCCATAGCACCTTCTACTCCCCTGGGCCAACAACTCGCCTTGCTATCCTTAGAAAACAACCCAGACATTGAGGAAGGTGAAGAAGAAGCAGCAGCAATGGGCACTTTCCCGACAGCACCACCATTACCACCGTATGGCATAATGTGGGAAAGAGAGACAGAAGCCTAAAACAGCTGACATAAATGTACATAAACAATAGCGTTGTTTTGTTGCCCCAATCATTAGAATGGGGCAAAAGGGGGATTGAAGGATAAAGATAAGACAAAAGTAAATCCTATCATGGAAACGCTAAAAACATTGAGCTGTCTGAGTGGAAAAATAAGGTGTTAAAGTTTACTGCTGGCCGGCTACATCCTGTAAGGCAACTGTCAGCCTTATTGACGGAGGTACCGTGATACTTGCCTTTCAAATGTACGGGTTTCCGCTCAATGGAAATGCGATGTCAACTCCCGATGTCAAGTTCCTGCCAGCGGCTAGACCGATGTTACCAGTGTTTACCAGTGTTGCCAGGGGCCCGATAACATCCTCCACTGGAGGGTGAGTGGTGCTGCTGTGAAGAAGGCCGACTATGGGTGCCGATGAGCGGACGATAAAGCACCGCAAAATACACCTCTTTTCTGACTCACCAGGGGTATTAAGTTCTGGAGGGTCTGAACATCTGGCTTTCGACACTAATTCCTGGGTTGCTCGGGTCGGATGAAAAGGGCCATATCTCCCTTAAATTGCCATTAATCTTCCCCAAATTTCACACACTATATCATGGGTACCACAGCCATGTGCACCCTGATTTTAAAGAAAATTAACCGGGGCTTTCGAGACTTATTCCTGGGTAAAAAAGTCCCCCTGCTCGGGTCGGATGAAAATGCCCATATCTCCCTTAAATTGCCATTAATTTTCCCCAGCTTTCACACACGTATTCATGGGTACCACATCCATGTGCACCCTGATTTTAAAGAAAATTAACCGGGGCTTTCGACACTAATTCCTGGGTTGCTCGGGTCGGATGAAAAGGGCCATATCTCCCTTGAATTGCCATTAATCTTTTCCAGATTTCACACACTAATTCATGGGTACCACCGCCACGTGCACCCTGATTTTAAAGAAAATTAACCGGGGCTTTCGACACTAATTCCCGGGTAACAAAGTCCCCTGCTCGGGTCGTCAAATGTGAATGAAATGGACAGATTCCTGTACATTTCAATCACTTTTGATGGGAGTCGTCAGGTGTGGATGAAAATGCCCATATTTCCCTTAAATTGCCATTAATCTTCCCCAACTTTCACACACTATATCATGGGTACCACAACCATGTGCACCCTGATTTTAAAGAAAATTAACCGGGGCTTTCGACACTAATTCCTGGGTAACAAAATCCCCCATGCTCGGGTCGGATGAAAAGGGCCATATCTCCCTTAAATTCCCATTAATCTTACCCAGCTTTTACACACTATATCATGGGTACCACATCCATGTGCACCCTGATTTTAAAGGAAATTAACCGTGGCTTTCGACACTAATTCCTGGGTAACAAAGTCCCCCTGCTCGGGTCGGATGAAAAGGGCCATATCTCCGTTAAATTCCCATTAATCTTACCCATCTTTCACACACGTATTCATGGGTACCACAGCCATGTGCACCCTGATTTTAAAGGAAATTAACCGTGGCTTTCGACACGAATTCCTGTACATTTCAATCACTTTTGATGGGAGTCGTCAGTATATGGAGCTTATTCCATAATTCCCGGAGGTTCCAGGCCGAATTTGGAAGCTCATAGGCGGCCTGCTATGCGTCCCCACCCGTGGAAAGCAAAAGAAAGTAAAAAAAACGGTCAATTATATGTTAAAATAATCAAAAATGAAGTTTTTGAAAATTCCGAAAAAACGGCTAAGTGCCCACCGGGGGAGGGGAAAAGTCTTCGGCGCTTCGAAACGAAGCGCCGGAGACTTTTCCCCTCCCCCGTTGTCATTTACAACGGAGAGGGGAAACGAGACCTCCCCTCCTCCGTCCAAAAAATTCATTCATCTTTTCCAAGCTACCATCTGCACGAAATCGGAAACCCGGTTTTTGAGAGCACTTAGAAAAAAACGAGCTATAATCTCATGATGGGGAAATCATGGAGGAATGTGTCCGCCTCACAAGCACTTTGGATCGGATCAAATTGTTGCCTGGAGTACCCCAAATCCTGGTTCTCAAAAAACGTAAGGTTTTTGAACTGGTCTCTGGATGAATGTAAGGAAACTGTCAGCCTTATTGACGGAGGTACCGTGATACTTGCCTTTCAAATGTACGGGTTTCCGCTCAATGGAAATGCGATGTCAACTCACGATGTCAAGTTCCTGCCGGCGGCTAGACCGATGTTGCCAGGGGCCCGATAACATCCTCCACTGGAGGGTGAGTGGTGCTGCTGCTGTGAAGAAGGCCGACTATGGGTGCCGATGGTCGGACGGTAAAGCACCGCAAAATACAGCTCATTTAAGCTACCCAGGGGCACAATAAAAATCCTCCACTGGAGGGTGGGTGGTGCTGCAGTGAAGAAGGCCGACTATGAGTGTCGATGGTCGGACGGTAAAGGCACCGCAAAATACAGCTCATTTAAGCTACCCAGGGGCACAATAAAAATCCTCCACTGGAGGGTGGGTGGTGCTGCAGTGAAGAAGGCCGACTATGAGTGTCGATGGTCGGACGGTAAGGCACCGCAAAATACAGCTCATTTAAGCTACCCAGGGGCACAATAAAAATCCTCCACTGGAGGGTGGGTGGTGCTGCAGTGAAGAAGGCCGACTATGAGTGTCGATGGTCGGACGGTAAAGCACCGCAAAATACAGCTCATTTAAGCTACCCAGGGGCACAATAAAAATCCTCCACTGGAGGGTGGGTGGTGCTGCTGTGAAGAAGGCCGACTATGAGTGTCGATGGTCGGACGGTAAAGCACCGCAAAATATACCCCATTTAAGCTACCCAGGGGCACGAGATTCTTGAGGGTGTGATCATCTTGGTTTAGTCCGAGGGGGAGTGCTTAAGTTCGGGGGCCCGGGGACCCAAGGTGCGCGAGGTTCTGGAGGTCAGCATGTCAGGGAGAGATCCTGGAGCTCCTTAGTCCGAGTTTTGGGGCTCTTGGAGCGGCCACAAAGAGGTGCTTTCCCCGGTGTATTTCATGGAAGTCTGACATAGCCTGTTTGCTCATGTCAGGGAGAGATCCTGGAGCTCCTCAGTCCGTGTTTTGGGGCTCTTGGAGCGGCCACATAAAGGTGCTTTCCCCGGTGTATTTCATGGAAGTCTGAAATAGCCTGTTTGCTCATGTCAGGGAGAGATCCTGGAGCTCCTCAGTCCGTGTTTTGGGGCTCTTGGAGCGGCCCCAAAGAGGTGCCTTTGTGCCTTTGAAATGTACAGAGTGCTTGAGTCATATGGTGTGTTTGAAAGGGCCATATCTCCGTTAAATTACCATTAATCTTCCCCATCTTTCATACACTAAGTAATGTGTCCCACAGCCATGTGCACCCTGATTTTAAAGGACATTAACCGGGGATTTCGAGACTTATTCCTGGGTAAATAAGTCCCCCTGCTCGGGTCGGATGCAAATGCCCATATCTCCGTTAAATTGCCATTAATCTTTCCCAGATTTCATACACTAAGTAATGTGTACCCACAGCCATGTGCACCCTGATTTTAAAGGAAATTAACCGGGGCATTCGAGACTTATTCCTGGGTAAAAAAGTCCCCCTGCTCGGGTCGGATGCAAATGCCCATATCTCCCTTAAATTGCCATTAATCTTTCCCATATTTCATACACTAAGTAATGTCTACCACAGCCATGTGCACCCTGATTTTAAAGGAAATTAACCGGGGCTTTCGACACTAATTCCTGGGTTGCTCGGGTCGGATGCAAATGCCCATATCTCCGTTAAATTGCCATTAATCTTTTCCAGATTTCATACACTAAGTAATGTGTCCCACAGCCATGTGCACCCTGATTTTGAAGAAAATTAACCGGGGCTTTCGATACTTATTCCTGGGTAAAAAAGTCCCCCTGCTCGGGTCGGATGAAAATGCCCATATTTCCCTTAAATTGCCATTAATCTTTCCCAGATTTCATACACTAAGTAATGTGTACCGCAGCCATGTGCACCCTGATTTTGAAGAAAATTAACCGGGGCTTTCGATACTTATTCCTGGGTAAAAAAGTCCCCCTGCTCGGGTCGGATGCAAATGCCCATATCTCCCTTAAATTGCCATTAATCTTTCCCATATTTCATACACTAAGTAATGTCTACCACAGCCATGTGCACCCTGATTTTAAAGGAAATTAACCGGGGCTTTCGACACTAATTCCTGGGTTGCTCGGGTCGGATGCAAATGCCCATATCTCCCTTAAATTACCATTAATCTTCCCCAGATTTCACACACTATATCATGGGTACGCAGCCATGTGCACCCTGATTTTGAAGAAAATTAACCGGGGCTTTCGATACTTATTCCTGGGTAAAAAAGTCCCCCTGCTCGGGTCGGATGAAAATGCCCATATTTCCCTTAAATTACCATTAATCTTCCCCAGATTTCATACACTATATCATGGGTACCACATCCGTGTGCACCCTGATTTTGAAGAAAATTAACCGGGGCTTTCGATACTTATTCCTGGGTAAAAAAGTCCCCCTGCTCGGGTCGGATGAAAATGCCCATATTTCCCTTAAATTGCCATTAATCTTTCCCATATTTCATACACTAAGTAATGTCTACCACAGCCATGTGCACCCTGATTTTAAAGGAAATTAACCGGGGCTTTCGACACTAATTCCTGGGTTGCTCGGGTCGGATGCAAATGCCCATATCTCCGTTAAATTGCCATTAATCTTTTCCAGATTTCATACACTAAGTAATGTGTCCCACAGCCATGTGCACCCTGATTTTGAAGAAAATTAACCGGGGCTTTCGATACTTATTCCTGGGTAAAAAAGTCCCCCTGCTCGGGTCGGATGAAAATGCCCATATTTCCCTTAAATTACCATTAATCTTCCCCAAATTTCACACACTATATCATGGGTACCACATCCGTGTGCACCCTGATTTTGAAGAAAATTAACCGGGGCTTTCGATACTTATTCCTGGGTAAAAAAGTCCCCCTGCTCGGGTCGGATGAAAATGCCCATATTTCCCTTAAATTGCCATTAATCTTTCCCATATTTCACACACTATTAATGTGTACCACAGCCATGTGCACCCTGATTTTAAAGGAAATTAACCGGGGCTTTCGACACTAATTCCTGGGTTGCTCGGGTCGGATGCAAATGCCCATATCTCCGTTAAATTGCCATTAATCTTTTCCAGATTTCATACACTAAGTAATGTGTCCCTACAGCCATGTGCACCCTGATTTTGAAGAAAATTAACCGGGGCTTTCGATACTTATTCCTGGGTAAAAAAGTCCCCCTGCTCGGGTCGGATGAAAATGCCCATATTTCCCTTAAATTACCATTAATCTTCCCCAGATTTCACACACTATATCGTGGGTACCACAGCCATGTGCACCCTGATTTTAAAGAAAATTAACCGGGGCTTTCGATACTTATTCCTGGGTAAAAAAGTCCCCCTGCTCGGGTCGGATCGAAAATGCCCATATCTCCCTTAAATTGCCATTAATCTTTCCCCAGCTTTCACACACGTATTCATGTGTACCACAGCCATGTGCACCCTGATTTTAAAGGAAATTAACCGGGGCTTTCGACACTATTTTCCTGGGTTGCTCGGGTCGGATGAAATGGGCCCATATCTCCCTTAAATTCCATTAATCTTTTCCCAGATTTCACACACTAAGTCATGTGTCCCACAGCCATGTGCACCCTGATTTTGAAGAAAATTAACCGGGGCTTTCGATACTTATTCCTGGGTAAAAAAGTCCCCCTGCTCGGGTCGGATGAAAATGCCCATATTTCCCTTAAATTACCATTAATCTTCCCCAATTTCACACACTATATCATGGGTACCACAGCCATGTGCACCCTGATTTTAAAGAAAATTAACCGGGGCTTTCGATACTTATTCCTGGGTAAAAAAGTCCCCCTGCTCGGGTCGGATGAAAATGCCCATATCTCCCTTAAATTGCCATTAATCTTTCCCCAGATTTCATACACTAAGTAATGTGTACCACAGCCATGTGCACCCTGATTTTAAAGAAATTAACCGGGGCTTTCGACACTAATTCCTGGGTTGCTCGGGTCGGATGCAAATGCCCATATCTCCCGTTAAATTGCCATTAATCTTTTCCCCAGATTTCACACACTAAGTAATGTGTACCACAGCCATGTGCACCCTGATTTTGAAGAAAATTAACCGGGGCTTTCGATACTTATTCCTGGGTAAAAAAGTCCCCCTGCTCGGGTCGGATGAAAATGCCCATATTTCCCTTAAATTACCATTAATCTTCCCCAAATTTCACACACTATATCATGGGTACCACAGCCATGTGCACCCTGATTTTAAAGAAAATTAACCGGGGCTTTCGATACTTATTCCTGGGTAAAAAAAGTCCCCCTGCTCGGGTCGGTCGAAAATGCCCATATCTCCCTTAAATTGCCATTAATTTTCCCCAGCTTTCACACACGTATTCATGGGTACCACATCCATGTGCACCCTGATTTTAAAGAAAATTAACCGGGGCTTTCGACACTATTCTGGGTTGCTGGGTCGATAAAAAGGGCCATTTCTCCCTTAAATTACCATTAATCTTCCCCAGATTTCACACACTATTCATGGGTACCGCACCATGTGCACCCTGATTTTAAAGAAAATTAACCGGGGCTTTCGATACTATTCCTGGGTAAAAAAGTCCCCTGCTCGGGTCGGATGAAAATGCCCATATTTCCCTTAAATTGCCATTAATTTTCCCCAGCTTTCACACACGTATTCATGGGTACCACAGCCATGTGCACCCTGATTTTAAAGGAAATTAACCGTGGCTTTCGACACTATTTTCTGGGTTGTTTGGGTCGGATAAAAAGGGCCATATCTCCCTTAAATTACCATTAATCTTCCCCAGATTTCACACACTATATCATGGGTACCGCAACCATGTGCACCCTGATTTTGAAGAAAATTAACCGGGGCTTTCGATACTTATTCCTGGGTAAAAAAGTCCCCCTGCTCGGGTCGGATGAAAATGCCCATATTTCCCTTAAATTACCATTAATCTTACCCCATCTTTCACACACGTATTCATGGGTACCACAGCCATGTGCACCCTGATTTTAAAGAAAATTAACCGGGGCTTTCGACACTAATTCCTGGGTAAAAAAGTCCCCCTGCTCGGGTCGGATGAAAATGCCCATATCTCCCTTAAATTGCCATTAATCTTACCCATCTTTCACACACGTATTCATGGGTACCACATCCATGTGCACCCTGATTTTAAAGGAAATTAACCGTGGCTTTCGACACTATTTTCTGGCTTTGTTTCGGGTCGGATAAAAAGGGCCATATCTCGCTTAAATTGCCATTAATCTTCCCCAGTTTTCACACACGTATTAATGGGTATCATATCCATATGCACCCTGATTTTAAAGAAAATTAACCGGGGCTTTCGACACTAATTCCTGGGTAACAAAATCCGCCATGCTCGGGTCGGATGAAAAGAGCCATATCTCCCTTAAATTACCATTAATCTTCCCCAGATTTCATACACTATATCATGGGTACCCACATCCATGTGCACCCTGATTTTAAAGGAAATTAACCGTGGCTTTCGACACTAATTCCTGGGTTGCTCGGGTCGGATGCAAATGCCCATATCTCCGTTAAATTGCCATTAATCTTTTCCAGATTTCATACACTAAGTAATGTGTCCCACAGCCATGTGCACCCTGATTTTGAAGAAAATTAACCGGGGCTTTCGATACTTATTCCTGGGTAAAAAAGTCCCCCTGCTCGGTCGGATGAAAATGCCCATATTTCCCTTAAATTACCATTAATCTTCCCCAATTTCACACACTATATCGTGGGTACCACAGCCATGTGCACCCTGATTTTAAAGAAAATTAACCGGGGCTTTCGATACTTATTCCTGGGTAAAATAGTTCCCCCTGCTCGGGTCGGATGCAAATGCCCATATCTCCCTGAAATTACCATTAATCTTCCCCAGATTTCATACACTAAGTAATGTGTCCCACATCCATGTGCACCCTGATTTTAAATAAAATTAACCGGGGCTTTCGACACTAATTCCTGGGTTGCTCGGGTCGGATGCAAATGCCCATATCTCCGTTAAATTGCCATTAATCTTTTCCAGATTTCATACACTAAGTAATGTGTCCCACAGCCATGTGCACCCTGATTTTGAAGAAAATTAACCGGGGCTTTCGATACTTATTCCTGGGTAAAAAAAGTCCCCTGCTCGGGTCGGATGAAAATGCCCATATTTCCCTTAAATTACCATTAATCTTCCCCAAATTTCACACACTATATCGTGGGTACCACAGCCATGTGCACCCTGATTTTAAAGAAAATTAACCGGGGCTTTCGATACTTATTCCTGGTAAAAAAAGTCCCCCTGCTCGGGTCGGTCGAAAATGCCCATATCTCCCTTAAATTGCCATTAATTTTCCCCAGCTTTCACACACGTATTCATGGGTACCACATCCATGTGCACCCTGATTTTAAATAAAATTAACCGGGGCTTTCGACACTAATTCCTGGGTTGCTCGGGTCGAATGACAAGGGCCATTTCTCCCTTAAATTACCATTAATCTTCCCCAGATTTCACACACTATATCATGGGTACCGCAGCCATGTGCACCCTGATTTTAAAGAAAATTAACCGGGGCTTTCGACACTAATTCCCGGTAACAAAGTCCCCTGCTCGGGTCGTCAAATGTGAATGAAATGTACAGATTCCTGTACATTTCAATCATTTTGATGGAGTCGTCAGGTGTGGATGAAAATGCCCATATTTCCCTTAAATTGCCATTAATTTTCCCCAGCTTTCACACACGTATTCATGGGTACCACAGCCATGTGCACCCTGATTTTAAAGGAAATTAACCGTGGCTTTCGACACTATTTCTGGGTTGTTTGGGTCAGATGAAAAGGGCCCATATCTCCCTTAAATTACCATTAATCTTCCCCAGATTTCACACACTATATCATGGGTACCGCAACCATGTGCACCC
>CM070479.1:38264766-38340336 GCA_036324585.1 Champsocephalus esox
TACCTAGGGTATGTTATCTTCAAGGACGAGAACACCATGGTACGGTATGTGGGGCCCTGACCTTCAAAAGGCGCAACTGTCTTGTGAGAAAACCAGTTAAAACAGGTAACAAAGACACACCGAAATTAGAAAAAAAGGGAGTATGGCCCTGGCCTGACCTTAGCTAAAACTGTGTGTGGCTGGGCAGAAAAGGCAGATTGCAGCACAGAGAGCACCAAAGGTCGGGGCTTCACAGCAAATACTATAAAGAATAAGATATATTCAGAATTCGAGGTTCACTTCAACTGGGATCTCACACTGACGAGCTTGTCACGGTGGGAACTCAAGAAGGAGTCCAAAGCGCTTTGTGGTGTAGTACGGATTGATATATTTTTGTTGAACTGTGTATTAAAGTACTTATTTGAAGAAACAATCCATTGGAGTGCAAAGTCTAGTTTTTGTACAGCTAACAGAG
This sequence comes from Champsocephalus esox, assembly GCA_036324585.1. Classification (NCBI taxonomy): domain Eukaryota; kingdom Metazoa; phylum Chordata; class Actinopteri; order Perciformes; family Channichthyidae; genus Champsocephalus; species Champsocephalus esox. The sequence continues at coordinate 38,265,221 of CM070479.1, forward strand.
AATAGTGTCTAGGACACAATTCCTTTTCCCTCAGAACTAAGAAAGGTCATCGGCAGATCCGGACGGCGACCCCGCTCTGGCCATATCCAAACGATCTGCGCGGAGGACGGACCTGGTCCGGTAGACTCCAACACTAGGCAGCAACAATCTGGAACACATGAAAACCCTGAAATAAGTCAAACCATCAGCTGATCACCGGCACAGGTACTCATCCATGTTAGGAGCACTGCATGATGAATTTTCAAGGCGTTTTCAAGATTTCAAAAAGGTTGAGGATGAAGTCTGATTCACTACTGAAAGAGCACTTTAAGTCAGCATCACTACTAGAGTTCTAATCTGCTCTCAAGGAGGAGAACTTTCCAAACACGAGGAGACATGCTCAGAAGATATTGGTTCTCTTTGGATCCACCTACACATGTGAACAGACATTCTCAGTCATGAAATTTACGAAATCCAGGTGCAGATCCTCTCTCACTGATGAACATCTGTCAGCTGTGCTTCGCATCTCCACCTCAGACATTCAACCTGACTTTGATGGACTTGTTAAAGCTCAACAGAGACTGGATTTCTCACACTGAATGAAAAAAAAGAACTGAAGAACACTAAAATGTGGAAATATAACAAGTGAAATGGGACACTTGATCTGCACAGTTCTGAAAACATTAAATGTTTAATATAGGCATGTAAAGTCAAAAAGGCTACAAAACTGGGTTAGGGTTTTCTTTACACAGTTACACAGTTCAGTGATATGTCTTGTTTATTTTGGCTACAAAGATGATGTGATGTCTTTAGAAAGCTAAGAAAATCCTTGTTTCAAAAGTATATGAAACTCAAAATGCCCTTTGTTATTAATGTGACTGAAAATGAGTCAAATGTTTCACATGTTGTTTATCATTTTGGAAATTATATTTGAATAAATGATATTTTTGAAAGCTAATCTCACCTTTTAATTGCCAAATAATAACATACACTCTTACCAGCGGTCAAATCAATGCCATTTACTGCTTTTTAGAAATAAAATGTATATTATGCATAATTGAGTTCGGCATTTTGGCCCGGCCCTCCAAAATATTTTCAGTTGCTCATTTGGCCCCCTGGGAAAAATAATTGCCCACCCCTGCTCTATCATATACTAAGCCCACTAACAGGTGCTAAAAGCATTTCGTAAGCTCTTTAACCTTTCTCCTTTTCAGATTCTCGATTTTGTTGATTTATTTTAACATGATTTCCTTCTAATGTCTCAAAGCACTGAGTTATGTCGCCTCTCTACCATTAACCACTCAATAAAATGGTGCATCTCTCTCGTTCCTGTCCATGTGCCTACACCACATTAAAGATGAAGATTTTTCTCATGTACATTTCCCCTCCTCCCATCATGCTTCCCAGGTCTCTTAAAATATGTTGTTGTCCCTCTCCAGCCACACTGAACCAGACTCTGGTAAACAGATTGACAGCTGGGAAAGAAACACACCCTCGGGTTCAAAAGTGAGCAATGTCTGAGAACTGTCTGAATGTCTATCCTGTTGAAAGTACTACCACACTGAGCCACCCAAAGTGACATGTGTGATATGACTGGCTAGTTTTGCCTGGATTAAGTGTAATTAAAGGAGATGCTTCTTTATTGCTGGTGGCAGGCTCCTGATAAGACCCTGACATCCCTCAGATACCACCAGAAAATCAACTGTCTCTCATAGCAGGCATTTCCTGCCTTATTATCTGAAATAACTCTACTCCTTTATACGACTGATTTAGTTTTTTGGGGGAAGTAAAATACTGGTGCAACTTGTGGGTGGTAAAATGTTAGGTAAAAGGTCAAATGTAAAAAATAAAAAAAAGTGTGGTATACCTCGGGTTCTCTACATTGTGTTTTGGCTCTGACTGTATTATGAGACACTCAAGGTTCAAGGTTCTTTATTGTCAAACTAACATCTACAGAGTAATTATGTCGTTGAAAATCTTAGGTCACATGCTTCCCCAACAATGCAACACAATAATACAGATAAGCAGACAATATTAAAACAATATTAAAATATACTAAGTAATACAAAAAGAAAAATAGTTAAGTGAAAAAGAAAATAGTGCAATACAAGTCTATATACAAGTTATAATAATAATAATAACAATAATAATTCTTTAAATTTATTATAGCGCTTTTCCAGATGCTCAAAGCGCTTTACAAATACACATTACACATATCATACATGCAATGGTCACCACTGTGGACAATACCCACAGGAGCAAGTTCAGGTGAAGTGTCTTGCCGGAGCGTCCACACTACAGCTTCAAAAATAGCTTGGAGCTGGGCGTGTCTGGAGCTTGGGGATTTTATTCAAGCAACACGACCAACAACCAATCACATGAATCTCCCGCCCCCGACATACAAAGCAAAAACCCCCGGGGATTTTATGCGAGCAATATATATATAAACTCCCCAAACAGGCAAAAACCTACCAGTTTCCCCCTCTGTCTCTGCCACCTCCCTCCATGCCTGGTTCCTCCGGTTTGTATCCCGGTAGGTGAAGAGGGTCTGGTCATACAAAACCGGGTGATTTGCTACGGCGATAGTTAGTTTCTCCTCCGACTTTTTTTGAAATACAGAAATGAACGGCGGGATATCTCTCCCAGCCTAGACGCGGTTTCATTGGCTACGGCTTCAGCTGTCAGATTTTGGGAAACGGGATTGGATTGGCTGGCGCTGGCTACTCCGGCGTCTCAGACGACAGAAGTTGAACATTGTTCAACTTCTGTCGCCTGAGACGCCTGAGACGCCTCGCTCTGCTACCCACAATTCAGTTCGGCGAAAAAGCGCGGCTACGTGACGTCACCCCATTGAAAGTGAATGGGCAGATTGGAGCTTTCGACGCTGTCGACGCTGTAGTGTAGATGGGCCGTAATGCTCTTTTTATCGCGTGACTTCTTCTTTGCCAGGAAAGTTTGTAAGAATGTGAGGATTGGACCTCATCAAAATCATTCCAGCTCTTGAATTAGTAACTGGTTTGCTGTAAATATGGACATGATGTTAACTTCATAATTTCCATGAGTTTCTTGAAAAAGAGATTTGTTCAGTCGTTCAGTCACTGAAGATGTAGTGCCACAAGCTGTGCATCTCATCAAGCATGCATACTGCATAAATGGGGGGCATACTGTATGTGCAGACAACCTTCGTTATGCGACCAGGTACTCATGCTTCTCTGCTGGCTGCCCTTGTGTCCATTTTAGAGTATTAGAGCTCTTTTGGCTTTGAGGTGTTATCATAATGAAGTTGGCAGAGCTTAACATCCTGGTCTAGCCAGCACAGGCCTCATACACTTTGGCATGCTGTTCTATTTGTGACAGCATACAACAACACTCTGAGCCGACAAAGTTAGAAATATTCAACTTCTATTCAAGGCGTTGAATTAATTCAGGTTTACATGATTCTAACAACCTAAAATGATCTTAAATTATTTGAGATTAACTTTGGAAAACATTGCACTCATGGGTTAACCTTGAAAAGGCTTGTGACAACTTAAGATACATTTAACTCAGCAATAGAACTCAAAAAGTGTATTCCTATTTAAGCCCTGTGTGCTGGACTTGTTCAATCAATCAATCAATGTTTATTTATATAGCCCAATATCACAAATGTTACATTTGTCTCAGTGGTCTTCACAGTGTGTACAGAATATCAGTATGACAATACGACACCCTCTGTCCTTAGACCCTCACATCGTACAAGGAAAAACTTCAGAAGAAAACCCACAGTTTAAAGGGAAAAATGGGAGAAACCTCAGGGAGAGCAACAGAGGAGGGATCCCTCTCCCAGGACGGACAGACGTGCAATAGATGCCGTGTGTAAATTGAAAAGATAATACATTTGCAACATAGGTAGTCCAAATGTTTGGAAATGCATGTGTGTATAATAGGAAGATGAATTCACGAGGATATCCTTCCAGGACCGATGATCCAGGACCACAGCCACGACTCGTGATCCAGCGCTCGCGATCCAGGACACAGGACCACAGGATCATCCATGACTCCGGATCCCGGCGTATATAGACACCAAAAAGAAAGACATTTGGGGAAGCTGGGTTCGGAACATGAGAGTACACAGGTATAGACAGAGAGAAGGAAGAAGTAAGATGTCCCCCGACAAACTAAGCCTATATCAGCAAAACTAGGGGCTGAATCTAATCAGCCCTAACTATAAGCTTTATCAAAAAAGAAGGTATTAAGCGCACTCTTAAAAACGGATAGGGTGTCTGCCGACCGAACACAAACTGGAAGCTGATTCCACAAATGTGGAGCTTGATAAGAAAAGGCTCTGGCTCCCATTGTACTTTTAGAGATTCTAGGAACAACCAACAACCCTGCATTCTTGGAACGGAATGCCCTAGTAGGACAGTAGGGTATAATGAGTTATGTAAGGTAAGATGGCGCTTGCCCATTAAGGGCTTTGTAGACGAGAAGAATAATTTTAAATTATATCCTGTGTTCCATAGGGAGCCAGTGTAAGGCAGCCAGAACAGGAGTAATGTGGTCCCTTTTCCTAACTCTGGTTAGTACACGAGCTGCAGCATTTTGAATCAGCTGAAGCGACTTGACTGACTTCTTGGTACTCCCTGATAATAAAGAGTTACAATAATCCATCCTAGAAGTAACAAATGCATGGACTAGTTTCTCTGTATCGTTTTGAGGCAAGATATGCCTGATTTTTGCAATGTTACGTAGATGGAAATAGGCGGTCCTTGAAATTGATTTTATGTGGGCATTAAAGGATAAATCCTGATCAAATATAACACCAAGATTCCTTACTGTCTCACTGGAGGCCAAATTAATGCCAACCATAGTTAGTATATCTTTAGATAATTTGTTTTGTAGATTCTTCGGACCAAGTACAATAACTTCAGTTTTGGTCGTGTTTAACATCAAAAAGTTTGAGGTCATCCACGTTTTTAAGTCCTTAAGGCAGTCTTGAATTTTATTTAGATGATTAATTTCATCAGGCTTGATTGATAAATATAGTTGAGTATCATCCCTATAACAATGAAAGTTTACAGAATGATTCCTTATAATATTCCCTAACGGAAGCATACATAATGTGAACAAAATAGGTCCGAGCACTGAGCCCTGTGGCACTCCATGGCTAACTTTGGTTTGCGTGGAAGATTTATCGTTAACACGTACAAACTGAGAGCGTTCAGATAGATAGGACTTAAACCAGCCTAAAGCAGTTCTCTGTATGCCAACTAAGTGCTCTAGTCTTTGCAATAGGATATCATGGTCGATAGTATCAAATGCAGCACTGAGATCGAGCAAAACAAGAATAGAGTCCCTTGTCTGAGGCTATTAGAATGTCATTTGTGACTTTAACCAGAGCTGTCTCTGTGATATGATGTGTTCTAAAGCCAGACTGAAAATCTTCAAATAAATCATTGTTTTGCGACCGCTTGCTCAAGACTTTTTGAGAGGAACGGAAGATTAGAAATAGGTCTATAGTTGGCTAAAACCTCTGGATCGAGGTTGTGCTTTTTAAGAAGCGGTTTTATCACTGCTACTTTGAATGATTGTGGAACATAGCCTGATAATAAAGACATATTCATAATATTTAATAAGAAAGTGCTAATTAATGGAAAAACTTCCTTCAACAGCTTAGTTGGAATTGGGTCTAACATGCACATTGATGGTTTAGAAGAGAGAATCATTGAATGTAATTGTTCAAGGTTTATGGCTGAAAAGCATTCTTGTTTACTATCTAGTGTAATATTAGAACTTACGTTTCCGGGAGCTGTTGATAACACTATACTGGTCAAAGGCAAGAGGTCATTAATTTTGTTTCTAAGAGTAACAATTGTATTGTTAAAAAAGCACATAAAATCATTACTACTGAGTGCTATGGGAATAGAAGGCTCAATCGAGCTGTGGCTCTCTGTCAGCCTGGCTACAGTGCTGAAAAGAAATCTTGCATTATTCTTATTCTCATCTATTAATGAAGAGTAGTAGGCTGCTCTCGCTTTACGCAGTGCTTTCTTATATTCATTGAGAGTAATATGCCATATTAACCGAGATTCTTCAAGTTTAGTGGAATGCCATATCCTTTCAAGTTGTCTAGACTTTTGCTTTATTTTGCGGGTTTCGGCATTATGCCATGGAGCTAATCTATGTTGTTTTATTTTCTTCTTTTTCAAAGGAGCAACAGAGTCTAATTTTATTCGCAGCGCATCTATAGCACTATCAACAACATGATCCATTTGGGGTGGTGTACATTTTGTATAAGTTGCCTCCCCTACATGCAGACATGCTATTGAATTAAGTATTGGTGGAATCTCTTCCTTAAATGTGGCTATAGCACTAACAGATAGGTTTCTGCTGCAAGAGCTTTTGACTAATGCTTTGTAGTCTCGTAATAGTACTTCAAAAGTTACTAAGAAATGGTCGGATAAAGCAGGATTATGCGGTTTGACTAATAGTTGAACAAGGTCGAGAGTGTGATTATAGCAGTGGGTTGGTTTATTTACACTCTGACAGAAACCAACATAATCTAATATAGAGTTAAATGCAACAGTAAGGCTATTTTTTATCATCGTCAACATGAATATTAAAGTCACCTACTGTGACAGTTTACTTATTTAGGTTATTTGGGGTGCCAGTCAGGTCTCTCTCCTGACGTTTCAGATTTGGCTAGTCAGTCAGTTTTTGTAAATCTGCACAAAGGTGTATACACCTCACTGTAAACACCCAACATTGAATGACATTAAAATATAAGAAAGGACACAACTCAAAATCATAATCACAAATAGTAAGTGTATTTTTGAATACCCCCCCTCAAACAATTCGTTTTCCCACAGTTCAATATTAAATCCAAAACGTTCCACTCCGGGTGTCCTTCAAAATAAATAAAACAGTCAATTACCATAAGAGAATGTCAGTCGGTTTTAGCAATCCAGTCCTGGTTTTTAAGGTTTTGTGAGATGAGCGGCTCCTTTCAGCTTTGTAGTACACAATAATCCAACAACGTGAAGCAAGGGTATGATGCCGGATGACGGTGGACGGTGGATCAGACAAACGGTACGGACTTTAAACGACCTAACTGCTGGTTGCTAACAGATGAGCGTGTTGCTCCGCCGATCGCTCTTGCTGCACACCTGCTCCGCCGATCCCTCTTGCTGCACACACCCCTTTCCCTTCCGGCTCCGTCTAACGAAATAGGGAAAAAGGGAAATGGAGGTGCCAACCAACAGCGAATCACTGGCTGGGTGGGCGTTACCGTGAGTGACTACCGGTCACATAAACACCGGTTGTTACACTACGATAATTACTTTGTCTGTTTTAAGAACCAAAGTTGATAAAAACTCAGAGAATTCTGATAAGAATTCTGAATAAGGACCTGGTGCACGATACACTGTAACAAATAAGATTGGCTGCAAAGTTTTCCAGGTTGGATGCGTAAGACTAAAAACGAGGCTTTCAAAGGAGGTATAATTTAATTTTGGTTTAGTATTGATAAGTAAACTTGAGTCAAAGATTGCTGCAACTCCACCTCCTCGGCCCATGCCTCGAACAATATGAGTGTTGATATGGCTGGGTGGAGTGGCCTCATTTATGCTGACATATTATTCATGTCTCAACCAAGTTTCAGTGAGATAGCATATATCAATATTATAATCTGATAATAAATCATTTACCAATATTGCTTTAGATGCTAGAGATCTTATGTTTAAGAGACCACATTTAATCTTCCTGTTTAGTTGCACTGTAGTAGTTGTTACATTTACTTTTAGTAGGTTATTATGTATGACACCTCTATTAGGTTTTACCTTAAATTGTCCTTGGGCAGACACACACACCGCTAATATTGGGTATTTTATTGGGTTCGGGATTCCTATGGATGACTGCCTAGGAGAGAGCGCAGAGAAGTGTGTAAGACTGCGACTCTGCCTCCTGGTCTCAACTCCAGTTTGTCATGGATTAAGTCCACAAAGCCCTGAAATGTTTGCCGAAATGAGATCTGCACCTTCCAAAGTAGGATGAATGCCGTCTCTCTTAATCAGACCAGGTTATCCCCAGAAGGCTGTCCAATTATTTACGAAGCCCACATTGTTTGCTGGGCACCACCAAGACAACCAGCGCTGAAATGATGACATGCGGCTATACATGTCATCATTGATCAGATTGGGGAGGGGACCAGAGAAGATTACGGTGTCCGACATTGTTTTAGCATAACTACACACCGACTCCACATTAAGTTTGGTGCATTCTGATAAATGACCATCATTACCACCGACGTGAATAACAATCCTACAGTATTTACGTTTATTTTTAGCCAGCAGTTTAAGATGAGCCTCAACCTCGCCCGCTCTGGCTCCCGGAACTTGTTGCCATTAAACTCTAGTGTAGCACTTAAAATGGAACTTAACAGTGTTGAACACTTTACCATTCTAGAAAAGTGTTGCCATACACCAGTATTTTATTGGCAACACTTGCTGAGAGAAACATTGAACACCTTACAGGATCACAATTAGCATTGTAACAAGGTGGCATTTAATATGGAACATTAGCATAAGAGCCATTCCATAAAGTGTTTTTAGGTGTTTTTTGTACTGTATTTCTCACTCACATGTTTCACAGAACAGAAATACTTAATTAAATGAATAAATCCACACTCATCTTGTGAGACAGACCCCCTGCTGTGAACGCTATGAATCTAGTATTGTTCCGTTTTCTTAAGTGTAGCCTGAGCCGACAGCTGTTATAAATCACAAGAAATATTTAGCTGCTTTAACCATATCGAGCCCAATCTTGGATTTCCAATGATTTAATGTAATTGTTTGCCTGTCTGGCCATTGTAATCGGGCTCTTTGAAGATCCAAAAATCGACGGTTTTCTTACATTTCTGATCGGATTGGCAAAAACTTCAGAATTTGTATTGACCACCATTCAAATGACAGCTTTGTTTTCCCCCAAAAGTGCGCGGAGTCGTACTTTTTGGGAAGTGACGCATGTGTTACTCTCATATATACTCGATTTGAACATATAAACTGTATCTACTTTGATTGATCAATGTTTACAGTCTGTCTGTTAGCTTGCCTCTTTCACTACAGGCAGATTCCCCTCACTTTATGTGCAGGGAAATAAAATATCTTAATAACTACATAAACTACTGTTGATTCCTTCTGTGCTGTACATTTTGGCTGTAAGTTAGTTAGAGGAAGACAGGTTAGCCAATAGGCTAAAATGAACAATATAAACATGCTCTTTAGAACATGTTCATATGTGTAGTGTGTGATGCCCCCCAAAAGAGTGCAGTGCTCTTTAATGCAGCTCAAGACATAACACCTCCCCAACCACTTAGGGCTGGATATAAAATATATAAAAAGTTTAAAACACAGCAGCCTTCCACATATATGTAACACTGTAACACACTAACATTCAGCATAAAATACATCATGTGAATATTAAAGAGAAGAGAATAATTAAAGAAAGGCTTTTAGAAGTGCTACATGTGTGGGTATCAACATGTGTATGTGTATAAAGCAGGGGTGCCCAACTAGTCGATCGCGATCGACGGGAGATTCCCAGTCGATCGCGAGATGTGTCTAAAAATAGAACAACAATATTAACAAAGCTTTGTGATTGGCCGGCGTGACCCCATGTGTCGGGGCGTGGCTGGTGGGCAGTGGGCATAGTTCGCTGACGTTGTCCCTGTCAACAGGAGTGACAGTCCGCACACACACAAGACCGCAATTATGGCAGAAGCAAAAAAGCCCAAAATATATCATTTTTATACGGAGCCCCTAAAGGGACATGAAAAAAAAAGAGAGACAACAAAAAATAAAGTCAGGATAACGGATTTGTTTCTCGTGCGCACGAGAAACGAATCCGTTATCCTGACTTTATTTTGTTTGAGAAAGTTACCGATGCACCAAGGAGGAAGTGGAACACGAGACAACCATTTCATTGCAGACTTGTATGTTTACGTGGGGAAATGACAGTGCATACATTATTTGAGATATATTTTGAAGTCAGACTTAATTGTATGGACATTTCGGCCAGGGCTGTAGAGCTATTGGTTTAAGCACCGGATTGGCAAAAAACAGGAGAGTCTGTAAACCAGTCTGCTTTGATCTATGAATTAATGTCCGTGACTCTCAGAGTACCTGCAGCTGTCACACACACACACACACACACACACACACACACACACACACACACACACACACACCACACACACACACACACACACACACACACACACACACACACACACACACACACACACACACACACACACACACACACACACACACACACACACACACACACAGAGAGCCAGTGGCGGACTGGCCATCGGAACGTTCGGGACGAATCCCATTGGGCCGGTACCGAAGTGGTACCAGACAGTTTACGTGGGCTGGGCTGGGTGAGAGTCCCGGGCTGATTTTTAGTCCCAGTCCGCCCATCATGTATAGCTGTTCAATGAAGGTAAACACAGTGTTGGCGGTGCGTAAAAGCTCTTTGAGCGCTAGTGCTGCTCTTCTCTGAGTTACACGTCCCGCTGCCTCCTGGAGTGACCACACACCCCTGGCCGAAATGTCCTTAAAGTGAAGTCTCAGTACGATATATATCTCGAAAAAATGTATGCAGTGTCATTTCCCCACGTAAACATAACAGTCTGCAATTAAATGGTTGTCTCCTGTGCGCTTCACTTCCTCCTTGGCGCACCGGTAACTTTCTCAAACAAAAAAGTGCGAGATACTTTCTGGTGACCATGAGAAACTTTCTCGTGCTCACCAGAAACGTTCTTGTGCGCACGAGTTAGTATCTCGTGCGCACGAGATACTAACTCGTTATCCTGACTTTTTTTTTCGCCCTCGGTCCATGTTTAGGGGCTCCGTATTTTCACTCCGAGTGGGAGGATGATTATTTTTCTATCTATTCCAATTCAAAGTCCATCTGTCTCATCTGCAATGCGAGCGTGGCTTTATCGAAGAAGGGTAATTTAGGAGCAGCATTTCAAAACAGTGCACAAACGCTACGAGACGGAATTCCCTCCTAATTCTGCCCTACGCTCCCAAAAGGGGAGGGGCCTGAAAGGACAGCTAAATGCACAGCAGTCCATTTTCACCAGGTCCAACAACAAGAGCAAGGCTGCTACCATATCATCTCATCGTGTCAATCACGTTCTTGCGAAACACATGAAGTCTTTCAAAGACGGCGAAGTTGTGAAAGAAGCATTCCTGGAGGCTGCCGACGCGCTTTTGGGGGACAGTAAAAATAACAGTAGCATTTCAACAGGTTTTTGATATAATAAAAACTCAGGTTAGATACCGTTATTAATCAGCTGTAAGTTTTAGTTTGTTTGAACTTATTCATTATAATTATTGTACAACATGGTATAAGAATTGATTATAGTCTATTATTATTATTATCAATTCAGGTTAAGAAACTAGTGTTGCTTGCATCCTATTTTAAAAGGCATTTATTTTTATACTCTAGTAGAAGTGTGTAGTTACCTGGTAGTAAGCTGTCAGTAATAGCAACGCCTCTCTATTTGGACTGGCAGATCTCGGCAGACTGGCAACTTTAAAGTAGCTCTCGGTTCAAAAAAGGTTGGGCACCCCTGGTATAGAGTATACTCTTGTTGCCAGACATCACACAACCATCTCAACTGTTATTGTGTTAGCCTATTGGGATGTAAAACTTTAGACAGTGTTGGTATTATCAACTGTGTTAGGGAATAATTCTCCTTTACTCCTAGATATCTAACCTTTTGTCCTTTGACGTTTATAACCAACCCTGACGTCTGTTATCTCCCTTAAGGAACTAGGCTGCGTCAGCTATATGTTGTTGTTCCCAGTTTATGGCCGGTCAACTCTCGGTCACAAATGGTTTATGGTTGTGAGTACGCTGGCTTCGAGGCCATAAGGGTCAGACATTTGATTCAGTGTTCCCAGATGTTTAGGCTATCTCAAATATGTTGATTACTCTCTGTAAACCAGTTAAAGGTCTAGCAAAAGAGAGGCGCTTCAGAATTGACGTGGCAACTGTCCCGTGCAGTCAGATCGTGACTGCTGTGACTTGTGATGTGAATCCTCCGGCCGATACTCGTAATAAACCACCAGTGTTTGACATCAAAGCTCCAACTCTCCTCGTGTCTCTCTGAGTCTTGACTCTTCATTGCTACAGAAGTTTCCCTTACAAACTGAACATGTGTGACTAGACAAATCTCAGCTGAACAAGAGCAGTAGCTGCTTCACACAGGAAAACCAATGTTAAATATACATTTGTTTATATCATAAAAGCTCCTCGAAGCCACAATGGCATCCAAAAATAAGCAGACAGAAATGTCTTTACTGACATACTGTCAGTTCATGTTGGACATGAACTAGGAAAATTGTGAATGCCACAAACACTGAAACATCAGGTTGGAAGTTTCTAGCAGGCTGCAGCTGACAGATATTGTACCAACGACATTTTAATGCAATCTGCAGTCACTTTTATACTGTTTACAAAGAAAATGCTTGTTTGGGATGGTCATAACAAGCCTGCATCAATTATTTAATTAATTCATATCTACTGCCATGTATCCAATACGTTTTTTAGCATTGAATATTGAATGCTCAAAGCAAACATGAAACCCCTTTTCTGACTGTGGGGAAATGTTATCACATTTTGCTGCTGTTTAACTTTCACAATTCTGTAGGATGATCACCAAAGAAACATAGAGAAAACAGGTGAGAAGAGAGAAGCCAGAGAGAGAGAAGGGTTGTTATGGCCAGGGCCCAGCTTGGCATCCTTTCTGTGTCCTGTTCTGAACCTCAGTCAGTTTTGAGAGAGGGACTAGAGGTAAGCAAAGAAAAATATAATTGATTCTTCTTCTTCAAATATGAATTTGTTCCATCCTTAAATCCAACATGCAGTTCTGGTCTAGACTTGTGGTCTAGACTTTGTACAAACCCAAATTATTCAAGATAGGGAAAAAACTACAACTGAATTAGAAAAATCAGGCAGATGAGTCATTAGCAAATAGACTGCGACCACCCAAAGGGCTTTTAGAACACACGTCAGCATTCACACGTACACTCACACTCATATGGAGGCAAAGGTAACTATAAAAGGTAGGAATCGGACCACTGATAATTAGAATTATTAAGCTAGACTTCAAACTAAGCCAAATAAACCAATTGTGAAAACTACGTTCAGAATTGAAAACTGTCAAAAATCAAGGAGATCACAAAGTAGTAAGTAGTACAATTCAAGTTCAAAGGCTTTATTGTGATATGCACATCTCCAGTAGTTGGTTAATTAATAGATTGTAAATACCAGGCTCCAACAAAAATGCAGCATAAATATACATACTGTAAGACATACAAAAACATTTTGGGGATAATAGTGACAATTTAAATTGTTATAATAAAAAATGTAAAAATTAAAAGGCAAAGGCTACAATGTGGGACCAAACCTGCAATCCTCAGATTTGAGGACGTACACTTTTTTTAATGCTCACATAAATGCAATGTAGAATGATACACTGTATGGTATCAAGTATAGGATAAATATCAAACAACATATATTGGTTCCACTGTGGGACCCTAGAATTGTTCCCACATTTTAACCTGATGACAGTATTATTTAAAAGACTTTGACAGTACATCTTGTAGGATTAAATACTCCCAACAGAGGCAGCTTCTCTGAATCTCTCCCCAAAACAACCACACACATTATGGATCACAGGAGCTCCCCCCCCCCACCCCTTCACTCAGCCTGCAGTCTCATATAGACCTGCCTCATTGTTCCAAAATGCAAAACAGTTTCCTGTGGTCGAAGTTAAAGCAAACTGCTGCTGTTACACGCACACGATTTCAAAGCCTTTTCGCAGCATAATTCTCTCAGTTAAAACATTTGTGTCAGCACAACAACAAAAAAAATAACAACAAAGACAGTTTGTCTCCTTAGGGCCGGGAGATGACCTTAAGGAAATAGCATTTGTGTCAACATATTTTCAGGGGATGCACTTTATCTTATCAGGCTGCTTCTACTGAGGACAATAAAAAGGATAAAGAGGAAAAAGGGCACAGATATAATCGCTGATAATATTGATGGTCCTATCTTGGTTTGTCAGCATTTTGTGGGAGGTAGAGAAATGGGATTTATACGGTGGCTCTGAAGTGCAAGTCAAAACAGCATTTCACAAAACACCAGAGCATTTCAACTGATACGAAAAGGGTATTCCTTTAAGGAGAACACTTCTTGTTTGTGATTGGACAGAGCCAGCCAGAGAAGCACTGCTGTGATTGGTTGTTTTTGCTGCCAGTCAAGAAATGACGCTTCGTGATTGGTCAGCACCCGACAGCGCAACATGTCCCGAAACATCAGCCGTTTCTGAACAGATATGAGGAGCTGTGAGCTCTGTGTGCTAACAGCTAACGGCTGATGTTTCGGGACATGTTGCGCTGTCGGGTGCTGACCAATCACGAAGCGTCATCACTGAAATGCTGTGGCGTTTTCTGAAATTCTGTGGCAGTTCCTGAAATGCTGTTTTGACTTGCACTTCAGGGCCACTGTAGTTTCTGCATGAATTGTAAACTGAGATGGAAAGAATGGAAGAAGAGATGGAAATCTTATAACAAAGGATATCTATACCTCATATCTGTTCAGAAACTGGACAAAAGTGAGACATGTACAAACCACAGACTGTCTGTGTCCTGGTGAATACAGTCGTTGCTTCATTTCTGTCTGTATCATGTTGTGTGGACGGAGCAGCTACAGGTTAGTTTAGCCTGATCGATCTGATCACCATTGAGAAAACACGCATTTTAAAAGGTTTTTCGCCTGCCGTCTGTCTGCAGACTTGTCACAGCATTAATTCAAGTTTTTAACTAACCGGTATCAGTATGTTGTTACTTTGGCATCATTTTGAAACGTGTATTACAATTAAATCACGGTCAAATATGTTAATTTTGTTGTAGTTGGTATCTACCATAGTATTTTGTAAATACTATGGTAGATACCAACTACAAGTGTTTTGTGGAATGTTGTTTGCACTTCAGGGCCACCAGGGCCATTCAGGTTGTTTGCTAGAACACAGAGAACAGTGATTATCAACACATTTTCATCATCATAAAACAAACGTGTGGGTTGAAAATCAAAGTGTGTCCTCTCCGTCTGATAACATTCGCTGTAATTACATTTCAGTACTGCAGTCAAGAATCAAAAACATTGCAGTAGAGTCTTATTATAGCTCAATGCAAGGGTAAATGATTGCAATATACTGTTTGCATTAGCTACCCTAGCAGGGCTCTATGGAGGGCAATTTTGATCTGGCTCTCACAACTTTGCTCCAGACAGTAATATCCCCTTCATGCTCATCAGATAATGTATCCTCAAAACTGTGGTGATCCTCTGGCTTTCCCATTCAAGCCACCATGAGCTTCACATTTTTGGTTTTGAGTGGAATATTTGAACATCTGTTAGATGGATTGCCATTCAATTTGACATTCATGTCTCCCTCAAGATATAACGTTATAACTTTTGTGATCCCTTCAATTTTACACCAGCACTGTCATCAGGTTCATTTTTAGCCCCCTGTTGTTCAACTGGTACTATGGTCTTTAATGGGTCTTTAGCAGCACCCCAGGTTTTAAATTGAGTTCCCATCAGCCTCAGCACCGCATATTACACCATTATGCTGCAGATCGTAAACATTATACCCATTCAAGAATTTTCAAATAAAAGCTACGGTTTTACTGATGTGTTTATCAGGTCGTTTGGAGGCATGTCATTTAGTGTGTGGGAAATGATGCAGTAATTATTTTCTAAGGAGTCTCAACTCTTATTAAAGGGGCCCATTATGCTTTTTGATGTTTTCCCTTTCCTGTAGTATGTTATACAGTATAGGTTTTTGTGCATGTAAATGGTCTGGAAAGGCTAAATTCCCAGATCTCCCTCCAGAGGGAGTTTCTCTCCCACACACTCCCCCACTGTCTTAAACACCTCTATTGGGCTCCTTTGTTTACGTCTGTTTTGTGTTGACCAATCACAACAGAAGCGGCCAGCTAACCAATCAGAGCAGACTGGGCTCTGGTTTGAAACAGAGGGTGAAAAGAGGCGCTGCAGCACAGGCAGTATGAGAACAATACAGACCTTTTTGAACGTTGAAGCATGGACATGTCACAGGAACAAAATACAAATATGTACCTTGAAATGAGCATCATATGCACATGTATTTTTTGATTGTAGCCTTTATTATATTGTAGTGCATTGACATTATGCCAATTTTGGGGGATTTTCTCTCATTGCATAGTGAAGTAATAATTCAAAGAAGTGGACACAGCGACACAGCACATGTAAGTTTAATGTTATTGATCAATCATTAAAAAAGACATCCCTGAAACCATGATGCTATTTAAATGAACAAATATTTGAATGATTTATATTACATTGTTTTTCACATGCGTTTTTGCAGGGGATGAAAATAATACACTATTATATTTATAAAAAATTACTTACAATGGAACTGATTACGTTTTGGTTTGACACTTTTGTGTGTCCTTCGCTTGACGTTATTAGTTTGTTGACAGTCTGTTTTTTATTGTCATAATGCTCAAGTATCCTTTCAAAACTTGAGAACATTTTTTCTTTTATGTTCACTAACTCGTGGCCCTATCTTCGTATCGCTGAGTCAAAGCATTTCTCTCAGAAGAGAACAAACAAGAAAGCTTCGCCTGAGAGGAAGCAAGCTTTGATTCACTGGGATTAATCAAACATCATTTCAACTCCTGTTGATGTATTGTGGTCATTTTGTGTTATAGGGCAATAAAAAAGCTCCCTTATTGCCCAGGGTTACATTGGGATTAGCGATTTGGGGAAGCCCTGATTCACAGAGGCTGGCAGTGCTGTGACTGGATTGTAAAAAAACGGTGTCTGCCAATAATTGAAAAGCCAATGTGTATTTCAGTGTGTCAGAGTCAAGTGCCTTTTCTATAAAACAGCTCTTTGTTTATAAAGCCAAATACATGGCTCTCTGACAATCATCCTTTTTAAGTCTAGGATTTAAAAATCAAGAAGTCTGTAACCTTCCTTAATACGGTATTTTAGTCATGTTTGCTAAATAAATTCACATGGCAACAATTGTATCGATCATAATTAGCTTGAGTGTGTTTTGGCATCTGAAGGTCACAAAGAGAATAATTTGACTTTATACTTGTTAGTGTGCCCTGTTTGGCACACCACTGCAATGCATACAACCACTGAAAAACATTCACATATTAGAATATGAAGGTTTAATAGGAATTGACTTTGCCTCAGTATTGGGGAAAGCACATATAGTGCTGGACGATGCTGTGGATTGCTGCATGTGGTGGTGTTCATTCTCTGTGTATAATGTTACAGCTCTGGGAAATTAGATGAACCATGACACTCCAACACACAAGAGGCTGGATGTTTACGTTGTGAGGCTAAATGTATGCTCTCCGTTCCATTTCAGCTGGCTGTGTGATTGAGGCTTGAAGCATAACAAGCAGAGGGCATAATTATCCATACAGGCAGAAGTCGGGTTTCAAACCCACCACCCCTCAAGGGTGCCAACAGAGCAGAGCCAAAAAACTGGCTGTCTGCAGTAATGATGAACAAAACAAAACACTGCAACACAGTGCAACAAACTTAGGGGGGAAAAGTATGTTGAGTACACTGTAATAACCTGTGGCGTTTTTAAAATAATGTAAATGATTGTACTATAGATAACCTTTTCTTTCATTTGGAAGTTACCCAATCCACCATTAGAAAATGCAGTGCTGGCTTAAAGACAGGTGCAAATCTATCTAAAAGTCTGCGATGATGTCATGTAAGTACAGGTAGCGTGTATCCAGGTCAGAATCACCACTGTCCACTCCAGAAACCTCCAAAAGCAATTTCACAAAGCACCTGATCGGAAAATACGCTAGTGTGAAGCCGGTGACAAGAAACCATATAATTAGATGTCTCAACCTCTCCTTAACAGACTGCAGAAACACAGAATCTTGGCTCGCCAAACTGACCACATAAAGCTAGCACACACAATGACACTTTCCACTGCAGGACGTCGTCTGCACTCAAGCTGATTGCAAAGGCCACAGCAAAAGCCAGCTGATTGTTGAAATGAATTCAAGTATGGTACGCATTTGTATGGGAAGTAATATCTAGTCAGCAGCCTGCTTTGAATAACAAAACAGAGAGGAGTACAAAACAAACTAGCCAACCATTTACTGTCAGTATGTTTTAACTGTTGCGTTAAATGCTTTGAATAGAAATGCAGATAGGAAGTTGCTGTGGGCACTGAAACGTTTGATGTTGCTCATGATCCTTTGCAGAGTGTCAGAAATATTATAGCAACATTTAACATATAGAAATATTTGTCTTTTGGCATATGCATGTTTTTTAAGTATATGTGCATCAGAAGCGTAAATAAACATCTCCAGTGTTATAGGGAGCTGGGAACTGCATGGTCACAATCTAAATGTACCCAGCAGCCTTTAGTCCAGGGGTGTCAAACTCAATTTCATCACGGGCCACATTCGTATAAAGGTTGCACTCAAAGGGCCGGTTGTAACTATAATATATATATATATAGAATAATGTATTATATTACATTATTGCCTCTGAATTTGATTATTATCGGATAGGATTGTCACAATCTTAAGGAGAACCCAAATGCAGCACTCGAGAAACCAAGGAGAATTGGTAATACACTTTATTGGAGATTCCACTGGATCTGAGGAATACCAACCGGGCAGTATAACGCACCGGAGGACAGCGGGCAGAAGGTGAGTCAGGGACAGGCAGAGAGTCAGGGAGTAAGCGAGGCGGTCAGCGTAGATACAGGCAGGGCCAGACAAGATAGTCGAGGGACAGGCAGGATCAGGGAACAGGCAGAGCAGGCAGATCAAGGACAGGCAGGGTCGTAACCGGGTAGGCAGTCTGGAATCAAATGCGGGAAAGACAAGCATGAGGCAAAGTACAATCTGGCAAAGAGTGTGTGTAAGGTGCGGGTTTAAATACTGGCAGAAGCTAATGGGTGCAGAACAGAAAGAGAGTGAGCTAACGAGTGGGTGTGGAAAACAGGTGAGACAGGTGAATGGAAAACTACTGGTGAATGATGGAGCAGACTATGACAAGGATAATAACTTAGTAATTAACTACGTCTGAAAGCAGAAGTCCAGGGCAAATAATTGCAAGTCTCTTCAGTGCGCATGTCACAAATCAAGATGCATTGTGGGACATGTAGTTTATGGGCATCCTGCTTCTGTAAAGTCACATGTAACCGTATAATAAACATATTATATTCTTTGCAAGCTCTTGCATGGCCACATCAAATGAAGTCGCGGGCCGGATTTGGCCCCCGGGCCTTGAGTTTGACACCCCTGCTGTCTCATCTAAACCGTTTATTGCATTTTTTTTTGTGTATGATTTTTGTTGGGGAGCGCAAAGTGCTTTTTTTGGTCTCCGCCGACTCATATGCAAAATATCTGGGTCACAAGCTGATAATCTTCTCTATTTTCACCGGCTAGTCACTAAGTTGTCTGTGTGCTGTTTGCTTCTGGGAAGGTTAAATACAGAGAGTTTGTACCTGTCTGCTGCATTTAGAAATGATGCTGAGCCTTGAGAATGAATCAAAACAGCAAAGTGGTGGGCCCATAATTGATAATAGAAAAACAATGGCTTAAAAGATGTTAACAGCCTTATATAGCAAAATGGTAAAGTGGCCGACAGGTGCAAATGCGCTAAAGTAAAATGGCCAACTTTCATTCTCGCAGACTTAGTCTGTTTCTTAATTGTAAGTGTATTTCAATTAGTTTGTTAGCGATGTAAGCTAGCTTACAACAGATCTGCATTGCAATAACTTAAGGAATCATGCTATAATAATGCTCAAATAAGCTAAAAAAAAACTTACTTTAAGTAAGTTTGTGAACAGATTTGTGAACAATATTTTGAGAGAAATGGTTATTTTGTGTATATAGAAAATGTTTTAGATCTTTGAGTTCATCTCATGAAAAATGGGAGCAAAAACAAAAGTGTTGCGTTTATATTTTTGTTCAGTGTATATGTGTATGTAGCCTATACAGAACATGACTAAAAATTATCCTAAGATGTAACGTTAACCCTTCATACCTCAGTCTACTTTTAAGACACTAAAATAACGTATTCCAACGAATTATACCGACTCTCGTTTCAGTACACATAACAACGGAACCATAGCAACGGAACTGACAGACAACCCTCTGAATCAGACTCCGATTGGCTGTGACTGCATCCACTCAGAGTGTCCGATTCAGAAATGTGACCCTTACACTCTTTACCTCACAAACAAAGATGGTGGATGAGAATAGATCTATAAAACGATAAGCAATGCACCAGAATCAAGGTGAGACTATCCGAATCCTTTAAAACTCTACGCACATTCGTTTCACTGAAATAAGTAAACGACTGTATTAAGTGAGTCAAGGCATTAGTTTGCTTCATTAAAGGGTGTTAATTTATAAGTGTTCTCCAGTGCCTTTTGTCCGCTTTAAGGTATTATTAAGGTAGGGTTAATGTTGCTCTCATAGTGCACCAGATTGATGCTTTCAACTTCAATATTTAAAAAAGAAAAATCTTCCCGGGGGAGCATGCCCCCAGACCCCCCAAGAGGAGGCGAAGACCCCCCCTTGTGCCCTGGTTGTCTTCGTAAATTGTAGGTAGTGTATATTCACATTTGTCAATGCCCTCTAGTAGTTGTAATAAGTACATACACTCCTGTATAGTAGCTGCTAAAGCCATATACTCAGCTTTACAAGTTGATAACGCGACAGTTGGCTGCTTTTTGGTTTTCCAGGAAACCAGTGGCCCACTCTCATTAAGGCTAACACAATAACCTGACATACTACGTCTGTCGGTTAGATCAGCAGCCCAATCTGCATCGCTGTATGCTTGTAAGCCCCTTTTTTCACTCTTACATTTTCGGTAACACAGTTCCCTGTCGATTGTACCTTTCAAATATCTCAGTACATGTTTTACAGTAGTCCATTGCTCTTCTGTCGGCTCAGAAAAATACTGGGACAGTTTACTGACAACAAAACTCAAATCAGGCCTCTTGCACACAGCTAGGTAGATCAGGCTACTCTGCTTCTCTGTACATTCTAACATCCTTCATCGGTACAGCATCATCTAAGTAGTTCAATTTTTGCTCACAAGGTGTCGCTCTCGGTTTACAATCCTGCATGTTAAACCTTTCAAGTATTTTGTTCACATATTTCTTCTGTGACATCTTTACACATGAATCAGTTCGATCAAAATCAATGCCCAGGAAATGTTTTAGATTCCCCAAGTCTTTCATCCTGAATTTAGCTGTGTGAGCATCTCTTTAACAACGTTCAATGCATTGTTATCACTAGCTGCAATGATTATGTCATCAACCCATATTATCATTATCACTTTCCAGTTTTCAGTCTATTTTGTGTAAACACAATGGTCAGCAGGGTTCTGTACGAACTCATTTTCACTCAGATACTCATGCAGCATTTTTTTCCAATTTCTGCCTGACTGTTTAAGCTCATATAGTGACTTTTCTAGCTTGTACACCAACGTTTCACCTTTACTGGATTTGACCTCAAAACCATGTATATCTCACAGTCTATTGGTGCATGTAAGCAAGTATTTGGTGTAAAATCTGATTTTCCTGTGCTACTTTTTGCATTAACACTCTGATACTGGTGAGGTTAGCGGTAGGTGAAAATGTCTCATCATAGTTTTCACCCCTCTTCTGACTGTATCCCTTGGGTACATATCGTGCCTTGTATCTTTCGGACCCATCAACATTGGTTTTGATATCATACACCTATTTACCCCCCACTGCTTTCTCACCTTGAGGTAAGTTGGTCAGGATAAATGTGTCATTGTCTTTGAGTGATTGCATTTCCTCATCCATTGCAATAACCCATTGTTTTGACTAATAGTCAATATTTGTCAGTAGCTGATCCTCCCTTTCCTTACCACATACACTGTCACATAAGTAAGCTGGCTTCTTTCTCACTCTTGAAGGATAACGCCTAAGCTCACTGTTGTCATCTTCTGTCTCCGTTACCACAGGTATAGATACTGGGCTAACGTTAGTATCACGCTTGATTTTGCCAGATTTGTTCTGCACCTCAAAGTCATCATCAGAGACGGTTTCTGCTTGTTTCTCTTTCTGACTTGGTCTTGGTCACAAACTTTACAAGTCTAGATTTTTGCACTTTTCCACTGTGAGGGAAATAGACCATGTCGGCTAGACTATTTTTGTCATATCCAACAAAAATTCCCTCTTCACACCTTGAGTCCAGTTTATTTTTATCTTGCTAATAGGCATAGCACACTGACCCAAACGTGTGCATTCTGGATAGGTTAGGCCGTCAGCATAAAATAAGGTGTCTGTTTTGTGCGGTTTTTGAAGCATCTATTCCTTACTACAGCTGCTGTCTGTACTGCATAGGTTTTGGCATCTCATTTTCTATAAGCATGCACCTGGCCTTGTCAAAAAGTGTGCGCCAATTCCTCTCAGCAGTGCCATTTTGATGTGGGGAATACGGTGCTGACTTTTCATGTCTAATCTTATTACTGCATAGTCATGCTTGGTAATGTTTCCCTGTGAACTCTGTGCCATTGTCTGACCCGATACATTTAATTTTCTCGTACGGGGCAGCATCGGCCAGAAATATCTCTGTTGTTGCACTGTGTCACTTTTGTTTTTAAGGAAATACACAAACACTGCACTGGAGTAATCATCTGTGACTGATAAAGCAGCCTTCTCTGGATTGCGGATCTAGCGGGCGGAGGGCGCGGGAGCAGTTGAGAGCGAGACGACCCTCTGTACCAAGAGCATGGAATAAAGGAACCAAGTGTGCGGACATTGTTTGTTACAGATGCGGCCTGAGTGGACACAAGGCCGGAACGTGCCAACGTAAGCTGTGTTGCAGTCATTGTAAAAGCAACACGTATCGGGATGCGGCCTGCAGGCCGGAAGCAGCGGGAGCACGACGCGCGGAAAGCTTTGGATGAAGCGACTGGTGAGGGGTATGCTTTCCGAGTCAACGACGTGGACAACAAGGTCCAGCCAGCGCACACCGCCACCAGAGGACAATGTCATGAGGGCGGTATGCGCATTCGCTCAGTATCCTCAGATCTGCGGAGCTTAGTCTTAAATTCAGCAAAACGTATTGTCTGGTCAATTTGCGTGATGTGTATTGCGAATGGTTTAAATGGTTCTGGTAGTCCCTTCAAAACCATTGCTACAAGAAGCCCATCACTTAATTTCTCCTCCGCGTTTTTCAAAGCGGTGATGGCGGTCTCACGTATTATATACTCTGTCACACTTTCACTGCTTGACTTTTGGAACCTGCGCCCAACCTGCTCATGGCGTTAGCTTAGCTTGCTAATCCACCACACGTGCTACGTTGCGACTTTCCATTGGTGGACAAATGCCGGAAATACTTATTTGGGTGTCTCTGGGCCCATAACCTGTTAGCAGAGTAAGCATAACTTCATTGCTGTTTAGCATCCAAATAAGCGGAGGAATAACGAAACATCAGAGACAGTGGCATTTCATTCAACGGACTCTCCCATTGGAGGCGTGGCTTTATTTATACCCATCGTGACCTTTAACCTGTCACGCTATTGGCTTCCTGTCATGCACAACAAATAACACAAATTGGTAACACATTTACCTGAATGTTAACACATACAGTGAACAGTGAACAGTTCATGAGCGTGCTCACTAGCGCACCTCCCCCCCCGTTCATAAAGTCAAGTACCCCTCAAAAGGTCCGTTTTTTTTTCATTTTAAGGATGTGCACCAAGCAACATCTCCATGTGCTCCTTTGAGAACCAGGGCAAAACACTTATGGGCACCCCTGATTATAGATGAAAGAAGTCAAGCCGGCAGACACTTGAGATTCTGACATTTTAAAGCCTCAGGCAGCACAGAGAAAGTGCTGTTGTGTGGGATCAATACAAGTCATTACCATTACTCTAATGATGGCACAAAATGATGCAGTGAGATGCTATTTTAATTCCTACTAACTGTGATAATGCCTGTGCTTACTCGTCTTGTAGTATATGACTTGGTAATCAGGGAGTGAAGGAAAAAGAAAAAACACATATCACCTCAATTACACCATATCTTTACTCTATTTAATAATGTTTATAATAATCTGTGTTATAAGACTTTATAAAAATAAAGCTTTCTGCCTCTGCAGATTGTTGTTAATGCTTGATGAAAACATTGATAATAAAAAAAGTTGAATTGTATCAAAGACAGATTTTTAAGAATGTGCATACCCAAAAGTGTAATGGGTTGAGGCGTTAATATGACAAAAATAAATGCAGGCTGCTCTCTCTCAAATAGCAGCTGAAGGACATTTCACACTAACTTAAGAGGAAGCGACACAATTGCAAGAAGCAAAGAACCAAAATCTTCCTGTTAAACACTTATAACAGGGGGGGGGGAATTGCGACATCTTGCCCTTGTAAGCCAAATGAAGATGTTAGCTAGACATTTGGCATTCACTCTTAACATAACCCATAGGACAAAGAAACGTGATTAATTGATTATGAGCGCATTTACCTGACCTTCACAATGTTTGTAAAGTCAGATCAGGGGCAGTGACAGAGTTTAACGAATTACATTTCTTATGAAGAGGAACAAAAGACGTATTGAGAACAGCCAGTAATGCTCCTTGGGACTAGCGCGTTCTTTCAAATTCAACCAGAGAGACTCTCCTACCCTTGGACTTGGTGCTCAAAAGGCCACAGTGATTACCATTTCCTATGTTAGCCATCAGCAAGGCTCTCATAGATAAGCAGTGGAGATCTTGATTCCAACTCAATTAAATCTCAGTGGTAAACATCTTGGTACAACCCTACATATTTATATTAGCATTTGTATTGTGCAGCTCTGTTGTTGGCCAAAGCTGCTCAGCCTTATCTGTCAACACAGGCTTGTCAGGTATGCACCTCGCAGTGAAAGTCTGGTGCTTCCCATTCAGGGTTGCAGCGCTGGGAGCACACACTGGCCCGGTTGGGAGTACAAATCTCAGAGCTAAAGCAAGAACAGCATCCACACACACAAACATGCAGAGTCACCTTCAACTGCTGCGAGAAATACACAAAGAAACTGCTAAGCAAACATATAGCATTTGGCTCGAGAAAGACCATAAAAAGCATAAAAACACTACACAGTCGTATAGAGTGCTTGGTAGTTCATTGATTTAATTTCTACTTTCCATTGGTTTTAAAGACTTGATGTGGTAATGATTTTTAAATGATGGTGGTGTATTGATTAAACAAGACACATACAAGCCAATAACCCACTATGACATAAGGAGGAACAAGTGAGGATAATCCCCCATGAATAGAACTTTTGCTATGTGTATTTGCTTAAATTCGACCTCTTCAAAGACTACATCTTCCACTATCACACATAAAGATGTATATCTCAAGACTAATATTTATTGAAGTTTTTCTTTCAGCTTTTGTCCGCGGGACTGTAATTTCACGAAGCATGCAAGAGGCCATGACTCAGCTTGAGAATATTCGAAATGTCAACAGAACCCGTTTAATGACAAAACAAATCAGTTTCAGCATAACCTTGAATGACAGCACTATAAAACAAGCCATTGAACAGGGCTGGCTATATGGGTAATAGCCTCATACAACCTGGCAGCTGGGGTTTCTGATTAAAAGCAACATCCACAGATGATCTGCCACGGTTTACGATAGCAATGTGAGTGAAAGACGGCCTCCCTGAACTTGTTCTAAGGTTATAGCAGAACATAAAAGCTGTAGAAAAAGAAAATATTGCAAGAAGTAGCGAGCATTTCAGATCAGAGACTGCATGCTGTTGCAAATGTTCTGTAATTTTCAGCAAAACATTTGCTGCAATTAACTCAATGTAACATTATTGGCTATTATTAAACCCCTACAGCATAACAATAACTTATCTGTATTATTAAATCAAGGTAATCAGGGCCAAGAAAAGGAACACATGCACACAAGTTGATACAAATAATAACGCATTGTCCCTGTTGATAGACCTCCCTCTGTGCACTGCTGTAGAAATGATAGGAGGAATGATTACAAATTACAATAAACAACATTTTAAACTAACAGTCGGATCCTTCTCAATCACTTAGTGTTACGGTGAGTGAAGCAGGCAGGACCCAAATGCAGAAAAAACTGAAAATACCTTTATTTCAAGGATATGGCACACGGACAATCAGAACACTCCCCGGTGAACACAGTCACGGACAAACGACGAACCAACACTGAACACAGGAAGAGACAAGACTAAATACAGGGAGGGGTAATCACAAAACGAGAAACAGCCGGGCAGTGGAGGAAACACAAGGGCAACAGGTGAACACAATCAGACAACTAGACACACCAGGGAAACTAACGACAGGAGGAAAAACTGAGGTTACCTACTGTAACCCAGCTTCTATGAGTAATGGTGCAGCCCTCTCAGGCTATCGCTATTGGGTTATCCCTCTGCGCCCCCGCGCAGCACTGAAACACTTGTAGTCCACGCCCACCCGCTAGGTGGGCCCCACCCTCGGGCCTCCTTCCGGTATAAATAGGAAGGTGGCCCGGCAATCTGCTCCCATACAATATAACTTTTCTTCAGCTTTTCGTAGAGCCAGTGGGGCCCAGCGCTTAGAGGGCTGCGCCATTACTCATAGAAGCTGGGTTACAGTAGGTAACCTCATTTCTGTTTCGTATATGGCTTCACCCTCTAAGGCTATCGCTATTGGGTTAAGGGCGAATCATGATGTAGTCTGCGCCCCACTGGGTCCGCCCGGCAGTAGAAGCTCAGACACACCTGCTCAATAACACCCCCCTGCCTGTTGTGCCATGCGTAATGGCGCATCACCGTCCCTGGAACATAGCAAAACATGCCTATCTTCCCGACGGGGTGAATGCTGGGAACAATACATACCGGCCGCTGTGAGAAAGTAGAGACGAAGGTCCCACCTTATCCTGCGATCATAGAGGGGGAACAGCTGCTCTCTGCGTGTCAGACAGGTAGGAGAGCGCCCAGCTAGATCCCCGACGTCACTCACTCTGATCAGGCACTCCGTACGAATTGTGTCAGAGTAAAAGGAACATCCCTCTCATACGAGGGGAAAAGGGACGCTCTCCGCGTGCCGAGAGGCAGGAGAGAGGCGCACAGCTGGTTCTCTGACGTCACTCACTCCGACAGGACACCCAGTACAGGGTGTGTCAGAGAGGAAACAATTAAAATGAATACATCAACAGGGGGAAGACCAAGATGCAGCAGTGCAAATATCTTCCACTGACATTCCTCCGTGCAAAGCCGTGGAGGAGGAATTCCTCTGGTCGAGTGCGCATTAATGTTCTCCGGGGGCTCCACCCTAGAGGAGACATATGCCTGCGACACAGCCTCACACAGCCAGTGTGACAGTCGTTGTGCAGACAGAGGTTGCCCGATCGAGCGCTCTCTATAGTGCACAAACAGGCGCTGAGAACGGCGCCAGGCTGAAATGCCATCTCCTTGGATCCGGAGAGCTGACGGAGCCACCGAGAGAGCAGACAAATCCCTCACCCTTTTCGCTGATTGAGCCAAAAGCATTACTACTTTGGCTGAACACAGTTTAAGGGGAACCTGATCAGGTTCAAATGGGGCTTTGCTTTAGTGCGCGTAACACCCAAGCCAAATCCCACTGAGGCGCCAGTGTGCGTGACACAGGTCTGAGTCTCAATACTCCTCGCATACAACGGCTGCTGCGTTCTGCGAGCCCCTCTGTTAAATTCGCCGGGAATATACATTGCTCTGATGGAGAGCAACGTGTGTGCGCGCCCAGAACAGCAGCCGCCTGGCTACGTTCAGAAGCTGCGCAGATCGTACTCCTCCCTGGCGATTGAGGTAGGCTGCTTCCACAGCCGTCGTCTGTGCACTTTTAGGCAAAAGGGCTGCGAGCGAGTTTCCACACGCTGCATTTCACTCCATCTCTCATAATGCGCCGCGTACACGCCAAGAGTACGAGAGGTGTGTGTATGCTGTCCACACAAGGCGTTATAACGGTGCTCGTGGATTTATTATGACCGTGTGTAGGAGGCATATCTGGGACAGAGGAATGCCGCGAGCTCTGCAGTTTATAAACCAATAGGTTTAAAACAGCAGGCTTCTGCAGCAAATGAACCACCTCTGGAGTGTCCCTCTGTCGGAAGAGACCCAAGGGGATCATCACGTGACCAGCTGACGCCAACGCCGAGCAGCTGCGTCACGGAGAGGGCTGTGTGGGTTGTGACATGCGGAGGAGAGCTGTCAGTTTCTCCACTCGCTGCCGCGAGAGGCGCGCTCTGCTGGCTGAGTTTATCTTCTTCCAATTTCTTATGAAACCCAGGCTTTGACAGATGCGATACGAGATGTACCGTCTGTAAAGCGACTTCCTCCCTGGAGCGAGCCAGCAAATAGCAGGTCGTCCAGAGGAAACCACACTCTCATCCCTCCTCTGTGTCGTGGCTCCAGCCTTCTCTACACAAAAATGGGAGGAGCCAGGAAATATACGACGACAGACGATTGTCTGGTCTGATATTCCCTGAAATGAGAAACGCAGGAATTTCCTGTGTTTCGGGATGAGGGGTACGTGGAAGTATGCATCCTTCAGGTGGAAGTATGCATCCTTCAGGTGGAAGTGTGCATCCTTCAGGTGGAAGTATGCATCCTTCAGGTGGAAGTGAACCAGTCGTCCTGGTGAACACATTCCACCTGTTTGATCGTCAGCATGTGGAATACTGACAGATCGAGGATGTCTCATTGCCCCAGTCTTTTTCGGGATTAGAAAAATAACGGGAGTGAAAACCCCTGATTTTCCTCCCTTTGAGGAACCCTGGAAATATCCTCTTTCAACAGGAAATCCAGCGACGGATTGGAGCGCAAGACATAGCTTCTGGGAGGACAGGAGTGTTTCCTGTATCCCATTGAACTGTGGGGGGGAGAGGCGAACTGCAGGATGTATCCTCTGCTGATCAGCCTGCTCATCCATCTGTCCATCAGACCCACGCGCTGCCACTCTGAGAAAAACTCTGAGAGCGGGCGCACGTGCTCGAGATGTGTTTTTGGTCATCATGGTGACGAGCCACGCCAGAGCCCCTTCCGCCGCTGCCCGTGAGGCAACCCAAGGCGGGGGCCTCCACACGCTGCGTCTCACTCCGACTCTCATCATGAGGCGCGTACACGCTCAGGGGATGGATGGAGGTATGTGCAGTGCTGCCCACATGAAGCGTTATAACGGCGTTCATGGCTTTATTAAGGCCGTGTGTACGAGGCGTATCTCGGACAGAGGAATGCTGCGAGCTCTGTAGGTTATTAACAGGGGTTAAAACCGGCAGGTGTCTGCAGCGAGCCCTGCTCTCTACTTAATCAACAGATTAGTGGCAGCCAGCTTAATTAGCGAGCTCTGCAGTTTATTAACCGATAGGTTAAAACTAGCAGAATTCTGCAGCGAGCCCTCAGCCCCACTCAGCCTGGAATACTGCTCCTTCC
This sequence comes from Champsocephalus esox, assembly GCA_036324585.1. Classification (NCBI taxonomy): domain Eukaryota; kingdom Metazoa; phylum Chordata; class Actinopteri; order Perciformes; family Channichthyidae; genus Champsocephalus; species Champsocephalus esox. The sequence goes on from CM070479.1 coordinate 38,294,754, forward strand.
CCTGTTCTGGCTTCTCTGTGATGTGCCGTAATGGTCGTCATGGTGACGAGCCACGCCATTGCCCTCGCCGCCACTGCCTGTGAGGCGAAAGGGCTGCGAGGAAGCCTCCACACGCTGTGTCACCCACGCGGAAATCCTCGCCTGGGAGACAGCGACGGACGCGCACAGACGCCGTGCTGCCGCCTTGCTGATTTCCTCTGCCTTGGTGGTGGACCGCTCTACCAGTGTCCCCACCGAGTTGGAGAGCCGCGATGTTATTCGCCGCCGCGCTGTGGTGACGGAGAGGGGGAAAGCATGTTCGGCCGCCAAGCTGGCACCCTGCTCCGACTCTGTCTCCCCCGTCTGGGGGAGAGGAGGGAGGGGAGAACCGAACGATGAACCGTGGAGGGAGGCAGGGCAGGAGTTGTTTTTCTTCGGACTCCTGCCCGGCACTCGGCCCCGTCCGTGGGCTCGTAAGCCTGGACGGGCCAATCGTCCTCCTCGGCCACAGCAGCAAGAGCGTCTGCTCTCCGCTTCCGTCGCCCGAGGGGAGACGAGCTCTAGTGTGTGCATGCTACCTGCTGGTTTAGAACTGACCCCAGGCAGGATTCGCATACCGTTTTCTGTGCTTCAGTAACTGCTGGTTGCTGAAGAAAAGAGGGAGCAGATTGCCGGGCCACCTTCCTATTCATACCGGAAGGAGGCCCGAGGGTGGGGCCCACCTAGCGGGTGGGCGTGGACTACAAGTGTTTCAGTGCTGTGCGGGTCGCAGAGGGATAACCCAATAGCTATAGCCTTAGAGGGCGAAGCCATATACGAAATAGAATACAGGGAAAAGGACCAGACAATATACCAAGAGGAAAACATGACCGGGAGAACAGCAAAACACCCAAAACAAGACATACAAAATGTGTTATAACACAATAATCGTAACACTTAGAAGGCAAATGAACACAACAGAAACTTGAAGGCTCCCATACTGCAGTTGCATGAGGGTGAAAGCAGCTCCCTGACATGTATGAGCCATGGCAGGTAATTCCACAGGGCCATTGTTTGTTTGACAGCAGCCCGCTCTGCTCCTCTGATAATGGTGTTTATGTACTTTGGCTCCACAAGGCGAGGCAAAATGGCCACAGTAACAAAAGAGGCAGTGGCCAGCAAAATGGCACTGAATGATCCCAAGAGGATTGGGGGAAAAATGCATTCACCACATTGTTAATCCGTTATCTTGCTTATGAGCTAAAGGAGATGGCAAGGTCACCTCATTTGCAAGGAGAACACCTCGTCATGTTTATGAATTAGCCTAATTATACAAGATTAGTATGGCCTACTTAATGTCACAAATTGCATGCATAGAATTAAAAAAAATGTACTTCCATCTTCATACTTACTCAACATGAATACATATCTATTCTGGTTTTGGGACACAAACAGCTGGGTGAAAGTCCACTGTTTTTGGACAAACATATCCATTGTTTGCCTTCCTGGTAAGAGTATAGGCACAAACATTGTATTAGCACCACCTGGGACCAATGGTTTGACATCTCAGAGTGTATTTGATAATCCCTACATCATCCCATCTTTCTTTAACTACAGCCAGCAAATTTGCACTTTGTGCTTCTGCACAGAAATAAATAAAACATAGAGCAGGTGCAACTGGAAACGGTCACTTAGTCCATGCACCCAAGACCCATAATTGCACATTATTAAAGAAATAGTATATTGTTTAAAATAACATTCCTTATAGTTTGACAATATATGGGAGAGGATCACTGTGGCATCATTGCACAGGCTGATAAGGATAAATTAGATATATTTTCAAGAATATCAAACATGAGTACGAGGTTAAATTACGTTTTTTGTATCAAACATTTAGATTTACGAATATAGCCTTCACTAAATTATCAGTGTCAAAGCAAAACATTTGATCAATTGAGAGCATTGTTTACATGTTTTAATATCTGTGAGCAGAAGGTTATTCAGAGAGAAGCTTTTTGACTGAGTGAAGGCTCCAACAAGTTAAACCTCAAATGGAGCTTTACAACACAATCAAATAACAGTGTGTGAGTTTGTAAATGTAAAATGAGCATTAAAAAATGGTGGCAAATAATTATAATCGATAAAATGAATTAAACATACTATAACAGAACTGTTTTCATTACAGACAATGAACATATTTTTCCACACAAATGTTAAAATGGTGCTGAACACAGTTTCCATTTTATCAAGATGTAAAGTTTTTTGGGTTTAAGCGTAAACCCACAAAACTTCGACTTCACTCACTTAATAAAACCCAATACATGCATCAACAGAAGGGTTTTTTACTTATTATGGATACATGTTCAGTTGGGTGTTACGAGGTAATGGACTTTTATCATCCATTTATTAATGGATGATAAAAGTGTAAATTCTAAACATATAAAAAACTCAACAAGAAAGATTGGCAGATGTCAAACCAAAAGGCCACATTGTTGTAAAATATTAGGTATGATATTTCATGTCATTCCTTTCCTTCATGATGTTGGCTTTTGTAAGGCAACTTCAATAGCCTTAATTAGCCTTTGTCTATACAGTATATACCGTGAAGAGTATGTTTAGTGATGACATGTTACCCTAAAGACATTTAACTGAATGAGTATATTAGCATGGGTTATGGGGTTTGGATTCAGGTTTAATGTTCCTTTTATTCCATTAATCAGCAACTGTTGTTCGACCATTCGACTCTCTCTGTACAAGAGAGCTCTTGATGTTGCAAGTAAAGGCCTTACCATTGTGGACAAATATCTAACCGTTCATTTGATTGGATTTCTAATCAAATCAAAACACATATAAGTACATTTATTGAGAATGTGTTGCAGAAAATTATGTAACCTGCATGGTTCATTAATATATTTAGAAATCTCACACTTTCAAACAAATCTAGAACATTTTTGCCTATACATCTTCCTCAAAATCCCCAAAATTATAATAGGATTATGAACTTTACTCAGTAGATTAAAAGTCACAGCAAGGCTCTGCAGGTACTGTACGTCTTTGTTATATTGTTAAAACACATGGGTATAGTTTTCAGAGCACTATGTTGCTCTGAAAGACACCAGAGCCTGTTTTAGATATTGTAACTACGCAAGGAATAAAACTTGAAGTGGTTACCTGTTAGAAATACCTTGGTATCTGGCTTGATGATTGTCTCATTTTTAAACTTCATGTCAATAACCTGCTTAAGAAACTGAGGGTTAGGCTAGGTTTCTTCTACAGGAACAAGTCCTGTTTCTCGCTTGAGGCCAGGAAAAGGCTAGTCACTGTGACCTTTTGACCTGTGCTGGACTATGGGGATCTGGTCTATATAAATGCACCTGCCAATTGCCTGAGCAAGTTAGATGCTGCGTATCACAGTGCACTGAGAGTTGTGACAAACTGTAAAGCATTAACCCATCACTGTACCCTGTATGCAAGGGCTGGTTTGCTTTCACTAACTGTACGGAGGCTCAGTCACTGGTACATTTTTATATACAAAGCCATGTTAGGGAAACTTCCATCTTATATCTGCTCCCTGATCTCACGGAGAATTGTAAGTGGCTACTGCCTGAGATCGAATGCTGTGGTTTTATTAAATGTGCCAACTGCTAGGACTGTCTTAGTCACAGCTTTTAGATGTGCAGCTCCTCTGTCTTGGAATAGTCTGCAAATTAAATGGAAACTGAACAATCTGGTGCCACTAAATGTTTTTAAAGCTCGGTTGGATGCTAGTCAATCGGAAGCTATTGGTACCTGTTAATGTGGATAATTATGTAAATGATGCTGTATGATGTCCTTTTGTTGTTCTATTTATGTTTTTATGTTTCATGTGGAACTACTTGAGCAGGTCTCCCTTGAAAAATAATAATAATACATTGAATTTCAAAGCGCTTTTCCAGGTGCTCAAAGACGCTTTACAGTGGTGATAAAACATGATAAAATAGAATTTAAAAGTTATTAGAGCAAGATAAAATAACATTTAAAAGTTATTAAAACAGCAATACAGCATAATTCACAGATTAAAAGCCAGTCTGAAGAGGTGTGTTTTGGTCAGTGTTTTGAAAGTGGGGGGGTCAGTGCAGTCTCTGATGTGTTGTGGGAGGGAGTTCCAGAGGGTGGGGGCAGCGATGGAGAAGGCTCTATCCCCCCAGGTTCGGAGCTTGGTTTTCTTGGGGATAGAGAGGAGTTTCGCTTCTGATGAGCGAAGGCTGCGGGAAGGGGTGTAGTGGTGGATCAGGTCGGAGAGGTAGGGGGGAGCCTGGTTATTGAGAGCTTTGTGTGTTAGCAGAAGGATTTTGAAGTGTATTCGTTGACGAACAGGGAGCCAGTGCAGGTTTTGAAGGACGGGGGTGATGTGGTCTCTGGAGCGGGTGTGGGTGAGGAGGCGGGCAGCGCAGTTCTGGATGTATTGTAGTTTATTTAGGATTTTGGATGATGAACCATACAGGATGCTGTTGCAGTAGTCCAGTCTTGAAGTGACAAATGCGTGGATGAGGGTTTCAGAAGCCGGGAAGGTGAGTGAGGGACGGAGGCGGGCAATGTTTTTCAGATGGAAGAAGGCAGTCCTGGTGATGTGGTTTGTGTGTTTGTCAAATTTGAGCTGGCTGTCAAAGATTACTCCAAGGTTGCGAATGTGAGGAGAGGGGGTTAGAGTGGTGCTGTCAAGGCTGAGGTTGAAGTTCTGAGAAAGAAAAGAGATCAATGATCTCAATGGGATTTATCTGTATAAATAAAGGTTTGAAATTAAAATGTTCTTCAGTTCCACTGATAATATGGCACATTAACAAGACCTTTCAATGCATTTTTTATTCCCAGCAATGTACGTTTTTCTAGGTCAAATGTTGAACTCACATACAGTTTATGGCCCACGGATTTCATACTCTTTAAAACCCGTGCCACCAAATGTACAGGAAAGACTGTTTTAATTGTTTAGATATTGTTATCGCCACAGAGGCAGAACATATTATTACCATTCAAACTGCATTTTAAACATCCATCTCTCCTTTATTTGTTTCTTTGCCAATCTATTACGAATTAGGTTGATACATTGAAGAGCAAGAGGACAGTGGCTCTGCTACTGCAGTTGCTATGAGATTTGTAACACAGCTACGAAGCTGCTAAACAGAAAAAGTAAAAAAGACAGCATCGTGGATTTACTAAAGATATTGGCCGACAGGTGGCGCTTATGCCTCCATTACGGTGGCTGAGAAGTGCAAACGACAATTACAAAGTATGAAACACTTTAGCAAAGCTTGAGATACATTTACATTTTATTAAACAAATGTACATTTTATAAAAACAGATTTACATTTTATAAAAACAGAATTCCATTTTATAAAACAAAATTACATGAGCGAAACACTTTTACAAGACAAATTTACAAGTCTCGAAACAATTTAACATTTCCCGAAACATTTTAACATTTGCCGAAACACTTTAACATACTTAAGTTTGTTTTGGAGGATAGACCGCCGGTACGAGTGTGTTTATGGTCGTTAAACATGTTTTGTCTGTTCTGTGGAAACCACCTGGGCCAAGTGACACATTTTTGCTCATCACGATATACTTTCTCGTCAAGTAGGAAGTGGAGCTGTGCCTTTTACACACGCTGTGTTTACCTTAATTAGAACAAATAAAGAGCGACTGCAGTCTGCTTCATTTAAACCACACACACACCTCTACACACACACACACACACACACACACAAGGCACGTGCACACACATATATCAAAGTGGGCTTGAGCCCCTGCCCTTTTTCTTCCTCCAGAGAAAGTGCACTTTTTTTCCCTTTAAAAAAAAATATATATATATCTATCTACTGCTGTTTGCGCACAGTTTCCCTTTCCAAAAATATATTGATTGAATACAAAATAAAAATATCAGGTCGGGAGATTAGACTGTGAAGTTCCGATGCTCTCTCTACCCTCCCTCCCTCCACGTCTCGTGCACAGCGGTGCGGACATCGGCAGTCACTTCAGACAGACACCTTAAAGTCCCATGTTATTGTGGCAAGGTTTGAAAATAACTAAGACTAAAAAGGGTAAAATTAAAATAGTTGCCGACAACGCCACCTAGGTTAAAAGGAGCCTAGAACTCATACTTAAAAGGCTACACAGGTTGTTACGGCTGATGTTTGTCTGCTCCTTAATCTGTCTGGGATTGTTTGCAGCTGTGTGTGTGTGTGTGATTATGCAAATGATCTGTGTGGTAGCCCCAACATCATTGGCTGCCCATCTCCTGGTCTGCCTCTGAAGATGGTGATTGGATCGACGTCGTCCAATCGCAGCGCACAGCCGGCGCACACCTACTGGGGAGGAGTACAAAGGCTGCGGACTATCACCACTCTGGAGGCTCTGACATGTGGACAGACGCCTCTCGCTCCTTGCTATTATAGAATTCTGTTAACTGTGGATAAACTTGTCTGATTAGTAGTGATGGCGAGATGAAGCCTTATGAAGCTTTGAAGCTTTCCAGCCAATTGGTTCGCAAAAGGGTTCATCTCATGAGGCTTCATCATGGGCTTCATTTGAACACAAACCCCCCTGTTGGTCAAAGTGTGTAAAACAGGCAGATTAGACATCTCAACAGTGTGCTCTATCTCATACCGAGTTCCCAATGAATAAAGCCTTAGAATAACTCTAAACAACGAACATTAAATCATATTTTCATGTTAACAATATTGTTTTTATTCCAGTTGAATGATTGTGATTGAAAAGCCTAAGGAGGCTGGTAAACATTGCAAAGAGGGATTTGTATTCCTTAATAATATTCTTAAACGTAACCATGTTGTAGCCTGAGAAAGGCTAAACCATATCAAAGAATACATTAGCTACATTATCTCATTTAGCTGTAGCTTTTATAAACAACAAAAAAGACGTATTGTTCAGTCGTTGAACCAGGGACCCTGCGGTCATGAGTCCGACCTCTATATAAGTGAGGGTCTGAGCTCTCTTAATTCCATCGTGTCACCGGGCCCGGGTACAGGAGGGGTAATATGGTTCTTATAAATACATCCATGGCATGGGTAATATCAGCACTGTGGTTCAATCATCCATGGGTTCAACGGTTCAACCGATCTGAGTCGCTTCCTGAAGCAGTCAAGTGGTATCGACAGGCAGCGAGGCTTCGTTGGTCATCGAATGCTTCACAAAAAGCTTCGGGGATTACTCAACACACGCTCCGAAGCCTCGGCACAATACGTAACATCACTAGTGATTAGTAGTGTCTAGAGTAGTTTAGTTAGTGATTCGAGTAGCTTAGGAGTTTGTGACTGTTGCCTTTTAGTTTAACTGCGTGTTTTGTATATATTGCCTGTGTTAGTCTGTACCACTTTTAAAGTGAGGTTTTGTTTCGTTCTTTATTTAGCATATTAGTACTTATTTTCCCTGTATGCCTTTAGACTCCTTTTGAGTCCTCCCTTAGTTTGGTTATCTGTCAACCTGTGCCCTTTTGGCCCTTTTGTTTGTTTCAGGCTGCACGCCTTCCATTTTGTTTACCGCTGCTATTTCAAATAAATCACCTATAAGTATACCAATCTGGTCGTGTCGTTTCCCTTTTGTTCCCCCTAGCCAATTGGGAACGTAACACGTGGGGGATCGTCCGGGATAATTAATGTAGTGGACATTTTTATTATATCCTTATATGCTTAAACCAAATACATCTCATTTCCTGAGATGTGCTTTCTTTCTTCCTTTCTACTCTACTTTGGGTTTATTCCCAAGCGCTTCAAGGCCACAGAGCTGCTTTGGCTACTGGGAGACTCACACACAGTCACACAAGAACTTCTACTCTGAGAACCGTTATGCTATCTACAACTCAAGGACAGAAGATCTCTCATAACAATGTGACCGTGTGAAGACAGATTTCTAACGTTCCCACTCCTTTCCTATATAAACTCTGCTACTACATTGTATGGCACACTCACGCAGACTATTCTATGCTCTGTGAGACCTGTGTCTATTTTTATTGTATCTTATGTATTTGAAGCTTCAAATCAGAGATGGGGACTCGAGTCGCACTTAAGTCGCACACACAGAGACTTCAGACTTGACTTGGACTCGTGACCAAAAGACTTCAGACTCGACTTGGACTCGTGTGTTGGGACTCGTGAACAATCCTTGTGTTTTCTATTTTTGGCGTATTAAAGGTGGGGTAGGTACATTTGAGAGAAACCGGCTCGAGATCGCTAGAATTTGAAAATACACAATAATCTGCTAGAGGCTGCTACTTCCTTATAGAGCCCGTCTCCTCCAACACACACGAACGCGCACATGACCAGTGAGGGCACGAGATAAATTTGTGCCCAGGTGGAAGGCTGACAGGCAGGTAGGCCATCCAGTTATTTTAGCCGGGCTCATTACGCAGACGTACGTGCCTCTGTTACTACCTCCTAGTAACACAATGGCGACCGGCGGCACACCTGCGGCTGTACCGCTTGTAATTAGGTTCAACTACAAAAACTTCGAAAAAACCGCCGGCGGCACCAACAAAAGGAGCGCACACTGCAAAGTCTGCAATATCAAAATCAAGGATGCTGGCGCAACAACGTCAAATTTCATCAGGCACTTGAAAACTCACTCCGGAGAGGTCAGTCACATTAACGCATATGGACGGTTAGCAAACATGTTTAGCTCAGCATCAGCTATGTAATGTTAACTTAGCTTGCTACTAGCTTTGTAACTGAATATTTGAAAAGATTAGTGAATTGCTTGTCACACTTGTTTGAGTTGAGTGGCGTTGACATCCAACTCTTGACATGACATAAAAAAGGTCGGTAACGTTAATCATTACCCGCTGCCACCATCTACTGGCTAACGTTAAACGTAGAAAAATACATGGTTACATACATAAATACATCTGTCGGTTTATAGGCAGGTTACAGGTTTATTGTTGACCACGTAACGTTAATGTTACAGGTTTATCATGTTACCATTACAGTGGGTTTGAGTGAGAGGATAGAGGAATATGTTTATTAATAGTAGACTTAAAAGATGTCATTAGAGACCCAGTGTAATTAAGTATTCCGTAAGTATTCTTAACAGACTGGATAACAGCAGACAATAGAAGGCTTATTACAACCAGAAGAGACATGAGACTTTTATTTTTTAGAGACTTGACTTGGACTCGTGACCAAAGACTTGAGACTTGATCAAGTCTCACCCCACAAAGATTTGAGACTTGACTTGGACTCATGACCAAAGACTTGAGACTTGACTTGGACTTGCAAAAAAAGACTTGTGAACATCTCTGCTTCAAATAAATAACTAGAAAGACAAGCTCTGTCTGATTCACCATTTATTGGTTTTGATCACTTTGACTTGTACTCTCCAGCCGTGTTGGGTCCTAGATTTCCATAACATTAACTACTTTCCGGGGTTAGAAGTGGTTTTGTACAGCTAAAAACAATTTGGTAAGGTTGTGTGCAGTTTTAGCTGAGTATGGCAACTTTCGATTTTGAGTCGTTCTTGGTCTGGCCGTCCTATGAGCAGCTGGACCGGTGTAAGAAGGATGACCTAATAGAGATAGCGCGGCACTTCAGGCTCGTGGTAAATCGGCAAATGTTGAAAAAAGAATTGAAGGCATTGGTGGTGGATGAGATGGTGGGAAGAGAGGTACTTGTACCGGCTGTACCAGCTGAGCTACCCGTGTCAAAGGTTCCCACTGAGGGCCTGTTGCGTCCGGTGACTGAGGCAGAGTTGACGTTTACTGAAGGAGGGGGTAGTGACAGCGAGGGGGGTGAGCCGTGTGAGGCACCGCTCACGCTGCCTCGCAGATGCCCACCCTCTCCTGTTGGTAGTACAGATTCTCGGGAGGAGGCTAAACTCAAGGTCCGTCTCGCCCGGCTCCAGTTGGAAGCCAAGGACAGGCATCGTCAGTGGGAATCTAACGACAGGGACAAGTTAACCTGTCGGGACGGGACCCCCTCATGTCCACTGATCCGCCGACCGGCAATCAAGACACGGGGACGTCTGCCGCAGAGATGGAGCCCCTCACTGCGGTCTGGGGCTCACCGACAGCGGCACCCGCAGAACCGGAATCCCGCGCCATATCGGGCCGAGATCCGGTGGCGGCAAAGAACGCGGGAACGGGGCCCCACGCTATACCAAGCTGGGGCTCCCGACTGGACCTCACCACGGTTTCACCCGCGGAAGATGTCCTGGAGTTAGACTGCATGGAGGACGAAGAGTACACCTCTGAGTTCCTCCTGTCTGACTCGGATGAGCAGGAAGACGACATCTTCATGTCATCGACTCAGGCTGCAAAGCCGGGAGCGATGGCTGCTCCCCCGGGCGACAGCACACCAGCTTCGCCCTGTCTCAGTATGGACCTACAAGCCGTGTGTCAGCGCGCTGCGGCCAAACTAGACATCCCATGGCCCGAAGTGGCCAAGGAGACCTCCAGGTCCCGTTACGAGGGAAAACTTTTTTCCCAAACAACGAGGGCAAAGAGGCAACTCCTCCCGGTCTTCCCGGAGATGTTGGATGAGGTGTCGGTCTCATGGAGAGACCGGCCCTTTAGCAACAAGGCCCCAATCCAGGGTGCCTCCTCCCTTGACTGTGACGGTATGGAGAGGCTCGGCCTGCTCCACATACCACCTATGGAACCGCTGGTGGCAGCCCACCTCCTACCGAGGATGGGCCAGCCACCAAGCAGGAACCCCACGCTGCCAGCAAAAACGGACCGATTCCAGTCTACCATGACGGAACGGGCCTACAGAGCCGCAGCGTTGTCCGCCAGGGCTCTGAACGTTTCCTCGATGCTAACCGCATACCAAGCGGAGCTCTGTGAGGATATGTCAACCAATCCTGGACCGGCCACTCTGGACGAGATAGCCGCGGTCACAGACATTTGTCTCCGTGTCCAACGCTGCGCCGTCCAGGCCACGGGCAAGGTAATGGGGATCATGGTGGTGCAGGAAAGAGCTAGATGGCTCAACCTCACCAACCTCCCAGACCGGGAAAAGGAAGATGTGCTTGACATGCCCATCGTTCCCGAGGGGATTTTCGGCTCCGCTCTCGCTTCCATGCAAAGGAAGTGCGAGTCGAAAAAGAAGGAAGACGAGGCTCTCCACCTTTGTCTCCCTCGAAGGGTCCAGCCGCGGCCTTTGCAACGGCGGCCCTTCGCCCACGCTGCACCGCGCTCTGCTTGGTTCAAAGTACCGGGACAGCAGAGGGCGCAGCCCGCCCCGAGTCCCCAGCCCAGGCAGGAGACGAGGGCGAGTTGGTCTAGAAAATCTCCGGCTCCGGCTGTAGCCCAGGCACAGCCGAACCAGAATTTCGGCCAGCAGGCGAGGAAGAAGAAGCGAGCGGCCTGACAGCCCCTCCTTCTCCCCTCCGTGACGGAGCTGGAAGTTCCTTCCCCGGCTCGAAATGTGTCCCCGCCGCCTCGAGAGATGCCTCAACGCCATCCTCAAGTCCGCACAAGACACATGTCACATTGTTATTGTCTGAATAAACCATTTTCCGCTGACGCATCCAGGCTCCGGCCAAGGGCGCAGCCTAAAAAAAGACAATAAACAAAAGACAATAAACAGTCCGTTAACCATAAATCCCCTTCTGAGAGCAGCTACGGCCTCTCTCAAAAGGTGGATAATAAACGGGTCTGTGAAGGCACCAACGCCACGCGCATGCGCAGTGCCGGCTAGAGCTGTAAAGAACGGCCCGTCAATCCTTCCCCTTTCAAGAGCAGCTGCGGCATCTCTCAAAGGACGGATTATTGACGGGTCCGTGAAGCCACCGCCACACACATGCGCAGTGCCGGTCAGGGTTTTAAGGGCACCAGCGGTACGCGCAGGCGCAGTGCCGACTGGAGCCGTGAGGGCACCACCGGCACACACATGCGCAGTACCGGCTGGAGCCAAAAAGGCACCTCCGTCACGCACATGCGCAGTGCCGGTCGGAGCCATAAGAGTGACATCCCAGCTGGCTCTAAGGAGCATACAGCAGGAGATACTCACGATGTCTGCCTGGGCTTCTCAAGACAGTTATAATTTATCTGTTTTCACAAACCCAGTGAGAGTCAACCCACATTCTGGAGAGAAGAGTTCTCTCTCTCCCAGAAAGAAGGGTTTTATCGATAAAGCCCACCGAGCGGAGTCAGATTACGGAGGAGAATGTCCTCGTAAAGCACCCGCTCAACATGGGCCTCATAATAAAACTAAACCCCGAACGCCACGGCTTACGGAGAGTTTTGGTGATTATGAAATGCGTAGTGGCACTACACCCGACTTTTCCAGTGCGGGACGCGCCTACGGGTGCAGTCATTTCACGGAAGGTGGTCACCACGGACGCAGGTCAGACGGGCTGACAGGGGACTTAAGAAGGTTGCCCGGTGAGAGGTCTCTAGAACAGAGACTTCCAGCGGGCACGCGTAAATTACCCGGAGCTTTTAGCGGTGTTCCCCACCCAAAAATGCTTCCTGCCCTCTCTCCGAGGACTTCATGTCCCCGTGAGGATAGACAACACGATATCGTGTATGAACCGCCAGGGGAGGTTGCGTTGTCTCCAGTCACCACTGGCACACAAACTGATCCCTTAGAGCGGCAGGCGTCTCCTCTCTCTGAGAACGACACGAGTACCGGGTGTTATGCACCTAGGGACAGAATTACTGTCAAAAGGTGCACCACTCTATTCAGACTGGACTCCTCATCCAAGGATCGAGAGTCCGCTGTGGGTGCGTTACGGCGGAGCCGCGTTAAGTCTTTTTGCAAGGGGAGAAAATGCTCAATGACAGCTGTTCTCTTTAATGCACGATTTAAACGCACCGTTAGGCGGGGACGCACTCGTACACGATTGACCTCCGGGTCCTCTGTACACGTTCCCACCCCTGGTTCTGTTCCCCTTAACTCCGGCCAGAGTGAAAGAGCAACGCCACACACGTACTCTGATGTTTCCACCCTAGCCCGCAATATACAGGCTGGTGGTGATATATCAGCTGTTGTGCGGGCAGCCGTGGCAGCCCCAACCACGCAGGGACAGATTGTCTCAGGCGGGGAGGGCGATCCTTCACCCACGCCCAGAGCGCGGGGCACTATGGGCCTGACCCGTGAGTGGTACAATCTGAATACAGTGGGACTCCCTCAGAAGGTGATAAACACGATTCAGAGTGCGAGAGCTTCCTCCACCAGGTCTCTTTACGACTGTAAGTGGAGGGTGTTTGAGGAGTGGTGCCTTCAAGAAGGACACATCTCTTTTCAATGTCCTGTCGGGGTGATTTTATCATTCCTACAGGACTTGATCGTTAAACACAGAGCTTTTTCCACGATCAAGGTGTACCTGGCTGCTATTGCTGCATGCCATGTGGGCTTTGAGGGTAAGACGGCTAGCCAACATCCTTTGGTCTGCCGTTTTATGAAGGGAGCTCGCAGGCTCCTCCCTGACCTGGCAGTGGTCTTAAATGGGCTCAAAATGACCCCATTTGAACCCCTGGAGGGAGCTGACATGAAACATTTGTCACTCAAGACAGTGCTGTTACTGGCCCTGGCATCCGCAAAACGGGTCAGTGATATCCATGCACTGTCTGTACATCCCTCATGCACTCAGTTCTCCCCAGGGCAAACAAGAGTGTTGTTGAAGCCCAACCCTGCCTTTACACCAAAGGCGGTTGGTTCGTGTACCCCGATTGACATTCAGGCATTTCCTCCGCAGCTGGTTTCCTCCGGGGAGCAGCAGCAGGATCTGTTGTGTCCAGTCCGGGCTTTACACACATATATGGACAGATCAAAAGAGCTTCGTCTTAATGACCAACTCTTCGTGTCCTGGGCTAAACCTCACAAGGGTAAGCCTGTTACTAAGCAACGACTATCCCACAGGATTGTGGAGGCGATTGCTTTGGCCTATACGAGTCAGAATCTGCAAGCACCTTTGGGTCTGCGGGCTCACTCGACTCGGGGCCTGGCTACATCCTGGGCTTTGTTCAAGGGTGTTTCCATCCAGGATATCTGTGCAGCGGCAAGCTGGTCTTCGCCACTCACTTTTGTCCGCTTTTACAGACTGGACGTCTCCGCTCCAAGCGTGGCCCGAGCAGTGCTGGGCACCTTGTTGAGTCGGGACTCCACCTGTTAAATTCTGGTTGATCGGTGATCTTCGAGATAAGCTCGTCTGGCAATACGGGAGCTACATTATCCCATAGTGAGACATCGAACGGAGTGTTATGAATGAGAACTATAGGTTACTTACGTAACCCCAGTGCTCAGAGTAACATGAAGTGAGATGTTTCACCAGACGGCCCTCCTTGCTATGGTGAAGCGAGAAGAGGTGCTTATTTTGAATGACGCATGCGTCGTGGCGCAGGCTACTTATAGGGGGTGATTTCCCCTGACGTTGACGTCAAGAATCACCGGCCAATCAGGATTGGCGTAATGAGATTGATGCTTCTGTTTGCTCCGCGATGAGGCGCATCCCATAGTGAGACATCTCACTTCATGTAACTCTGAGACTGGGGTTACGTAAGTAACCTATAGTTTTCTCCCATGTATACCGAAAGGTCCCGTCGGGTGTCCGACGCCTCATTTACCGGGCGTTTGAATGTGCATGATGTTGTTACAGAGGAGAGAGAGAGCCTTTATTGTCACCAACCTGGACATGTCATCGCCAACGGTGTAGCTCCAACTATAGAAATATTAACAAAGCACTTATATACTAATAAAGGGCTGGCTTATCTAAAGCCAGTTGAGTAGCACTTGAAATGTTTTTGCTCTATGAAGCCTGATGTACTTATATGATTCTGTTTTCTTCAAGTTTGTATTTTGTTGGTCGAACGCAGTTATTGTAAGTCACTTTGGATAAAAGCGTCAGCTAAATGCAATGTAATGTAATGTTTTATCGTGATTTAATTGTAATACACATTTCAAAATTATGCCGAATTAACAACATACTGATAACGGTTAGTAAAAACCATGAATTAACGCTTTGACAAGTCTGCAGACAGACGGCAGGCGAAAAACCCTTTTAAAATGCGTGTTTTCTAAATGGAGCTTGGCTAAGCTAACGTTATATATGCTCCGACCTTCCACAGTCACAACAACGGCCTATACAGACATAAATAAACCAGTGACTGTATTCTCCATGACACAAACAGTCTGTGGTTTGTACTTGTTTAACTTTTGTCTAGTTTCTGAACAGTTCGTATCTGTCCCCGGCTGTTTGAAGAGCAAGCATGGGAAACAAAAGACAGCATTTACCTGTTTGTATCCAGCGAGCCATGCGTTTCTGGTGTACCAGCTACGTGAGAAGCCTCGTTGATACGTTTTGTCTTTTTACGAACTTGCTGCGATATATACAAACTGGGTTGGTCCGGTCCAAGGTCTTTAAGCAACAGTTTATCTCCCAAACTTCTCCTTTCGAAAGGATTGGAGATTAGCTCTTGAACGGAATTGGGCGGGGACCGAGGTCCGGAGACTCCACCTGCACATGAAGCCATCCTCATCAACTACTGCCGTACTGCGTCACCCCACCGGATACGAATCACTAGTGTCGAAACTACTCACAGATTGGACCGGGCGCTGACATTGGCGCCCGGTGATCATCAGATTTGACGACGCTGATTGGCTGAAATTATGTTTCGGCATCATAGTTTACAGATAGCAACAGTCAGCTGCTAGTGGCTGCTGCTGCACTGGTTGAGGGCTCCTTTCTTACCGCCCAGACGAGAGAGGGTAATGACCATAGACTCTATATATAAAGGTAATGACACATGGGCAAGGCCAGGCAGGAAACATGTGACTTATCAGTAACTTTAGACATCGTCGTAACACAATTTTAAACAGGATTTTATTGTAGATTATACATTTTACTGATACCAACTATATAATATTTACCTTGTTTATTCAAAATTAAAATAAAATAAAAAAATATATTTTTTAAATATATATTACGGCTGTCAGTCGATTAAAAATATTTAATCGCGATTAATCGCATGATTGTCCATAGTTAATCGCGATTAATCGCAAATCGCAAATGAATCGCATATTTTTGATCTGTTCTAAATGTTCCTTAGAGGATTACTCTTATCAACATATGAGTGGACAAATAGGCGTTATGTTTATTATCATTTGAACAATGACAAATATTCTCATGAATATTAAACACAACAACCTCTGAACATTACAAATATTCGCCTCAATTCAACCTGGAACCTGTGTGTGTGTGTGTGTGTGTGTGTGTGTGTGTGTGTGTGTGTGTGTGTGTGTGTGTGTGTGTGTGTGTGTGTGTGTGTGTGTGATGGATCGTTGGAGCTATGTGCAACTCAAGGCATATGCTCGAACGGGAGCTGCCTGGACGCTGCGATCATGTTGCGCGCATTAACACAAGCTGAGTGTGCTGACTTTTCGTACAATGTCCTACTGTCTGGCTTCCTGCATAAAGTCAAGTGCTCAGCGCAGTTGTCGGTGAAATGTCGCTCCTCTGTTTTCATTTAAACAGCTCCTTATATCCGTTAGCGCAGCTAGTTAGCACCATATGCTAACAACAACAATGCACGTAAGGTCTCTCTCTCGCTCGCTCGGGCCACACAAACACACACCCTCCCGGTCCACCCAATAGTCAGCCGGTGCCTGCCGGTGAGCGTGGAAGTGTGGTCTGCCACAAGTGGGCGGCAGGAGCGGGGCTGTCAGCATCAGCTTGTAGATGGTATTTTAAACTAGAAGCGCTCTGAAACTACCGGGCGGACGAGGAAAAAAATACACATGCGTTAATCGCGTTAAAATAATTAGTGGCGTTATTAACGCGTTAACGTGACAGCCCTAATATATATATATTTTTTTATTTATTTTGTATGTGGGAAGAGGTGGGGCGGCGCCCCTAGCGCCCCTATGGGCCGGCCGCCACTGGATCTCACCATATGCTGTTTCCATAAAACATGATGTCGGCTATAACCGCCGTTACGATGGCAACACAATGCTCACCATGAAAAGCGGTTTTCTCACAACTTCAATTCAAATGCTCCAAATGCCCCAAAACTTCACAGGTTTGGTAACGATGCAGCCATCAACGCATCTAAGCGTATTATGGGGTGTCGTCAAATGCTGTTACCATGGCGACAGATCATTCACCATCAAGTTATTTCAAAAATGTGCAGTTCAAATATTCTGCTGCTTTTCCAAGTCTTTTTACTTTCTTTTCTTCTCTCATCCCACATTCAAGCCCTCTGTGTTAATGTATCATTTCAATCTAAATTATTCACTTTCTTCTTATACATTACCTTTCAGCATAGCAGTTTAGCGTCAGATTAGCGTCAGATTTTCAGCATAAAGCATTCCCACGAGCCATTTCTTCAGGAATTGCATTCTCTAGTTTTTTGTTTGAGATTCCGACACAAACCTCCCAGGTGGGCGGGACTTTCAGGGGTGCGTCCCCATTGGCTACTCAGTTTTTGAGTGACAGCCCAGTCCTCCAGCGATTGTACAGTGCAGGCAGCTGTGGTGCGGTAGCTAGCTGATCGTGGACAGAAGACCACCAGAAGAACCATTCAAATCCAGTTTTGAACAGTCTGCCATGGTTCCATCCCACTTCAAGTGCTGTTCGAGGCTCGGCGTAACCCTCGGAGCACACTCTCCAATCACAGAGCTTGAGGACTATCACTGGGTTTGTCAAACAGAGCACATGGTGTAGTCCTAAACGATAGCTGGGGATTATGGGTGCAAGCCATGCTACAAGCCTCACAAACAAACAAAATCATAACCTTTACAATGTGTGTTCGTTTGTGAGGCTTGTAACCCTCACACATTGTGTAGTGTCTTCTGCCATCCTTTACTCAGAAAAAATTTTGTTTCTCCGAATCGAAGGGGAAAAATACAAAAGCATTGCACACAATTTAAACCAATCAATGTTGTGTAATTAACAAGGATAATCTGGTGTTTGTTTTGCTCCCAGACAAGGTTGTGCCGGGGGGAAAGCCAGTAATTGTGGCTTCCCCTCCTCATGAGGATGTTGCGAGCACGGCGCAACCCGTCGGCTCGGACAAGCCTTTCGACTTTCCGACTCTCTCAGTAATCCGAGAGTGTCTGCTGATTTATCGGATACTCATTTTAGTTTTGGTGGTAACTCTACAGCACGTTGAGATCTGGGACTCAGCCTGTGGTAGGGCCGGACTGGGACAATAAGTCAGGCCGGGAATTATACACCCAGCCAGGCCACTACCAGTTTTTTGTGCCATTTTGCTGGATTTATTTGTCAATATTTACAGCGTTGCTGCCTATAGTGATAGCCCTCTAAATCTACTACCAACAAATAAACATATGGAGATGGGTTACTATTTAAACAAATGTGCAAATCTATTTAGGAACCTATTCATGTGAACATATTTTAAGTGGAGGTGGACCTCAAATCCTATAGGGGGGTCCGGGGGCATGCTCCCCCGTTAAGATTTTTTTTTAAATGTTGGACTTAAATGCATCAATCTGGTGCACTTTGAGGGGGAAATAAAGAGACTACACTCACATGAAACAGAACTGTATACATTTAAATAATCATAAAATCATAATAACATGGCCATAACCAATAACATACCATATCCAATATGAAAAAACATTGAAACTTGTTTATTTATTTGTTTTTGGTTCATTTATAGTTGTGAGTGTGTCTGGGCTCCTGAACCAGCCTCACCTGTCTCCCCCTTCTCCTCTTTGAGGCAGCAGCAAAGACTAATTTTAGCTTAATGTTTAAAGTTTATCTTACATTTTTTCACCTAGTTAACGTTTTTTTTTATTATTCATGCATATTTTACTAATCAGTCCCCCTTCAAATGGAAGTATGTGTTTACATGAATGGTGACCAAACCGTGAGACCCACTGAGAACTAAGTTAACTATCTAAACACTCAGCAGAGTCCTTTGCCTCACCTGAGCTATAGTTATCAGTCTCTCAGTCTGACAGGAGAGGACTCTCCTCCACCTTGTTGTTGAAACAGCTCCTTATATCCGTTAGCGCAGCTAGCTAGCTAGCACCAGATGCTAACAACAACAATAGCATACACGTAACCGGTGTGCGCGCTTTCTCTCTTCCTCACTTGCGCCACACATACACACACACACCCTCCCAAGCTTGAATGACACACAGAGACCAATCGAGGGCATTAGTGTATGGTCTGTATGAAAGTGGCCATGTCGGCAGGCCACATTTGCGCAGCGTTGCGTTCACAATACATACATAAAAAAAATCCTCAGGCCAGCAGGCCACTTAGCAGGCCAGGCCATCGGGAAACCTCCCGGTGCTCCCGATGGCCAGTCCGGGCCTGGCCTGTGGTCAATCATAGTCGTGTTCCTCTGTTATGATCCCTACATAGCCTGTCTTAGCATACACCAGCATGATCAGCGTCTCATGCGCTGGGCTCTGATCGTGCTGGACTACAATACAAGACATCCGTCTTAAACAGACCTCAGAGAACGCGTTGGCTGATGTATTGTCCAGGTTAGTATGCGATGTTCAGGTGTGATATCAGGTTGGTTTATTGCTGTTAGTGTGGGTGTTATTTGGTAGATGTGTTAGTGTGTTCGGTTCACAAGCTGTGGGCTTGTGTCTTAAGGGGTGTTACGGCTGCTGTTTGATCTGTCTGGGATTGTTTGCAGCTGTGTGTGTGTGTGTGATTATGCAAATGATCTGTGTGGTAGCCCCAACATCATTGGCTGCCCATCTCCTGGTCTGCCTCTGAAGATGGTGATTGGATCGACGTCGTCCAATCACAGCGCACAGCCGGCGCACACCTACTGCGGAGGAGTACAAAGGCTGCGGACTATCACCACTCTGGAGGCTCTGACATGTGGACAGACGTCCATACTCTATGGTACTCTATGACCAGTCCCTAGCTGTCCATTCAAACGAAATAGCTAGCTGTCCATTCAAACAAAATACACTGTATATAAACTCCCCAATCAAGCGAAAACCTACCAGTTTCCCCCACTGTCTTTGCCACCTCCTCCCATGCCTGGCTCCTCCGGTTTGTATCCCTGTATGTTCCCTACCGCCCCTCATCCCGAAATACAGGAAATTCCTGCGTTTTCTCATTTCAGGGAATATCAGACCAGACAATCGTCTGCCGTTCGGATATTTCCTGGCTCCTCCCATTTTTGTGTAGAGAAGGCTGGAGCCACTACACAGAGGAGGGATGAGAGTGTGGTTTCCTCTGGACGACCTGCTATTTGCTGGCTCGCTCCAGGGAGGAAGTCGCTTTACAGATGGTAAATCTCGTATCGCATCTGTCAAAGCCTGGGTTTCATAAGAAATTGGAAGAAGATAAACTCAGCCAGCAGAGCGCGGCTCTCGCGGCAGCGAGTGGAGGAACTGACAGCTCTCCTCCAGCAAATCACAACCCACACAGCCCTCTCTGTGACGCAGCTGCTCACGTGATGATCCCCCGGGGTCTCTTCCATCAGGGGGACACACCAGAGGTGGTTCATTTGCTGCAGAAGCCTGCTGTTTTAAACCTATTGGTTTATAAACGGCAGAGCTCGCGGCATTCCTCTGTCCCAGATATGCCTCCTACACACGGTCATAATAAATCCAAGAGCACCGTTATAACGCCTCGTGTGGACAGCATACACATACCTCTCATCTTCTGGGAGTGTACGCGCTGCATGATGAGAGACGGAGTGAAATGCAGCGTGTGGAAACTCCCTCGCAGCCCTTTGCCTAAAAGTGTGAGGCTGTGTCGCAGCCGACATATCTCGGTAGAGCCCCGGAGAACATTAATGCGCACTCCACCAGAGGAATTCCTACACCACGGTTTTGCACGGAGGAATGTCAGTGGAAGATATTTACACGGCTGCATATTGGTCTTCTCCCTGTTCATTTATTCAATTTTATTTGTGGGATGTTTCCCTTTCCTCTGACGCACCCCGTACTGGGTGTCCTGTCAGAGTGAGTGACGTCAGGGAGCCAACTGAGCGCCTCTCTCTCACAGAGAGCGGCCTTTTCCCCTCGTAGGAGAGGGATGTTCCCCTTCCTCTAATACACTTCGTACGAAGTGTCTGATTAGAGTGAGTAACGTCAGGGATCCAGCTGAGCGCTCTCCTACCTGGCTGGCACGGAGAGAGCGGCTGTTCCCCCTCTATGATCGCAGGATAAGGTGGGACCTTCGTCTCTACTTCTCACAGCGGTCGGTATGTATTGTTCCCAGCCTTCACCCCGTCAGGAAAACAGGTATGTTTGCTATGTTCCAGGGACGGGGAGGTGCCATTACGCATGGCACAACAGGCAGGGGGGTGTTATTGAGCAGGTGTGTCTGTGCTTCTAGTGCTGGACGGACCCAGGGGGGCGCAGACTACATCATGATTCACCCTTAACCCAATAGCGATAGCCTTAGAGGGTGAAGCCATATACGAAATAGAACTGGGGTTACCTACTGTAACCCAGCTTCTATGAGTAATGGCGCAGCCCTCTAAGCGCTGGGCCCCACTGGCTCTACGAATAGCTGAAGAAAAGTTATATTGTATGGGAGCAGATTGCCGGGCCACCTTCCTATTTATACCGGAAGGAGGCCCGATGGTGGGGCCCACCTAGCGGGTGGGCGTGGACTACAAGTGTTTCAGTGCTGCACGGGGGCGCAGAGGGATAACCCAATAGCGATAGCCTGAGAGGGCTGCACCATTACTCATAGAAGCTGGGTTACAGTAGGTAACCCCAGTTTCTCATCAAGGGGGTGTCTCCTGTCCCCGGTACAAACACACTGCCTGAGGAAGGATATGTGTATTTTTTTTGTCATGAACCTTTTTCGGACCACTTATTTATTTATTTTGGTGACGATCCGACCTCCATGCTGCTACTCTGGTTCAAACGACATCCACCAAACAATGTGATTTATCTCGACCTCCCCAACATAACCAAAATCTGACACGGTGGGAGATGTCTTTTTTTATAGCTATAATCTATTATTATTCGCCAGGGCTGTCCGATTTTCGATTTTGATCATGGTCAGTTTCTGGCATCCCTAGTAGCCAATGGGGACACACCCCTGAAAATCCCGCCCACCTGGGATGTTCGTGTCAAAATCGAAAACAAAAAATGAGGGAGCGCAAACGAGAGAGCTGCAGCGAGAGCAAAAGTCTGATCATTGAGAAAGAAGAAACAAGAACTGCAAACAAAAACCTATGTTAAAACAAAGAAAAAATACTTATAGTTTACATGATTACACAAATGATTTGTTTGTAACTTATAGTTTTATTTTTGAAATGTATTTTATTTCGCTTGACCCAGTTTTTTTTTCTTTTAAACTCATAGTTTTGCTTTATTCTGAGTAAGTGTTGCTTTATCTTTATGATACAAAACTAATCCCATAATGGTGCCACTATGTGTAATATATTAAAGGAATTAATGTATGAAAGTGCCTTGCTCAAGCAGTACAAGGTCCAGACTGAATGAGGACAATACGAGAGAGATTGTCTGAAAGTTCCTAGTAAACTTTCATGCCAGAGTGATATTAGAGGGATTATCGCCTAAACTGTGAGCACTTTTAGCGTATTAAATTCAGTCTTCTCATCCATCTCCTCCATATGGATAAGACTGAAATACAATCAAAAATGTGGGTGACGGCTCCACTTTGAGAACATGCACTTTGAAGGTTCTTAACATTCATAAATGTGCACTCACAGTGCACGATCTATCATAATCACGGGGGCATACTGTACATAGCTCAGTGGGCACAGCAGTCTCTTTCCATCTCAGCAGCTGACATTCAAACAAAGCGCCAGCTCCACCACTCCTCTGCAGGATCCCAATGAAAAACAACAACAAATGAATCACAGGCAACAGCAGCCCACTTTTCTCCCTTCACAGCATATCAAATGTGAATGCGCACAACAATCCCTTACAGTGATGGATGGCCTTGAGTCACTGCTGTGTTCAGAACACAAAGCACCGACTCTACCTCAAAGTACCTACACATTTCACGCTTCCTTGTAAATGTCACACACAGGTTTCATAAACAGATGTCATTTCATTGTTTTAAAAATGTCCCAAGCTAAAATGCGTAGCTGCAGTTTTGAGGAAAAACAAATGTAAAGTATAGTTTAAATGTTGGCCATTGGTTTTTTGAGCAATAGTTGGCCATTGTCAGTATATATGCTGAATGTGTATAATTGTATGTGCAAACTGTGTATACATAAGTCATGTGCCAATATGTTATTCCTTTTCTTCATTTATTATACAGTAATTATGATTTTTAATCAACAAAAAAGTATCTTGTATCGCATAGTGTACATCTAGAGTGTTACAAGTGTACAGTATGGATAGCCGCGTTCTTCTCAAGCCTTTGAACATTTTCAAAATGGGAAATTAGGTCATTTTTGGTCATCAAAAGCCATTAATAATCCAATGCTTCGCCTTTTCTCCATTCCTAAGTGTACATTTACAAACAGTAACCTTCCAAATACAAATAAAGGCCCACTTCACACAGAAATGTAACAAGGCTCAACTTAATACTTCCATTTACCCATACGTGACTATAGTTATGAGAATAGTTAAAAGGCTTTTCTTTTATGTACAACTATATAGGCTTAGTCAATCACATAACCTCAACCTACTAACTATGGATGGCATTAATTTGGCCTCCAGTGAGACTGTAAGGAATCTTGGTGTTATATTTGATCAGGATTTATCCTTTAACGCCCACATAAAATCAATTTCAAGGACCGCCTACTTCCATCTACGTAACATTGCAAAAATCAGGCATATCTTGCCTCAAAGCGATGCAGAGAAACTAGTCCATGCATTTGTTACTTCTAGGCTGGATTATTGTAACTCTTTATTATCAGGGAGTACCAAGAAGTCAATCAAGTCGCTTCAGCTGATTCAAAATGCTGCGGCTCGTGTACTAACCAGAGTTAGGAAAAGGGACCACATTACTCCTGTTCTGGCTGCCTTACACTGGCTCCCTATAGAACACAGGATAGAATTTAAAATTCTTCTTCTCGCCTACAAAGCCCTTAATGGGCAGGCGCCATCTTACCTTAAAGAACTCATTATACCCTACTGTCCTACTAGGGCATTGCGTTCCAAGAATGCAGGGTTGTTGGTTGTTCCTAGAATCTCTAAAAGTACAATGGGAGCCAGAGCCTTTTCTTATCAAGCTCCACATTTGTGGAATCAGCTTCCAGTTTGTGTTCGGTCGGCAGACACCCTATCCGTTTTTAAGAGTGCGCTTAAGACCTTCCTTTTTGATAAAGCTTATAGTTAGGGCTGATTAGATTCAGCCCCTAGTTTTGCTGATATAGGCTTAGTTTGTCGGGGGACATCTTACTTCTTCCTTCTCTCTGTCTATACCCGTGTACTCTCATGTTCCGATTAACCCAGCTTCCCCAAATGTCTTTCTTTTTGGTGTCTATATACGCTGGGATCCGGAGTCATGGATGATCCTGCGGTCCTGAGTCCTGGATCGCGAGCGCTGGATCTTGAGTCGTGGCTGTGGTCCTGGATCATCGGTCCTGGATGGATATCCTCGTGGATTCATCTTCCTATTATACACACATGCATTTCCAAACATTTGGAGTACCTATGTTGCAAATGTATTATCTTTTCAATTTACACACGGCATCTATTGCACGTCTGTCCGTCCTGGGAGAGGGATCCCTCCTCTGTTGCTCTCCCTGAGGATTCTCCCATTTTTCCCTTTAAACTGGGTTTTCTTTGGAAGTTTTTCCTTGTACGATGTGAGGGTCTAAGGACAGAGGGTGTCGTATTGTCATACTGATATTCTGTACACACTGTGAAGACCACTGAGACAAATGTAACATTTGTGATATTGGGCTATATAAATAAACATTGATGGATTGATTGACTTGTATCACATTTTGCATAAGACATATTTTCGGTGTTGAAAGAAATTTAAATGCCAACAATACAAAGCGCGAGTCCCAAAATCTACATCTATTTCATTTACATAATGTATGATACTTTGACTTTGTTCTGCTTTGAATCTCTCTCAGGCAATGATGGCTCTTGTGACAGGATTGTTCAGTTAAAGTACCTTAAGAAATCCACATAAAAGGTTTTGGAGAATTTCTTGAAGTGGTGTGTTAAATATGTCATGAATTTTCAAGAGTCATTATTATCAAGGAAACCAAACCAGAAATTGAAAATGAGACAAATAGTAGACAGTCCTTTCTTCATAGTGTGCATGAATGATACAATTGTAGTAATTTGATTGGTAGCCTTTGCACTTGGGAGGATGATGATCGACGCAGTGAAGGGAAAGAGGGTAATTCAAAATTCACTGGGAGAGAAGTTGGATTAGTTTTGTTAGATAGTTATCAACGCTTTGTTTCCTCTACCTTCCTATCCCTCTAGTGCAGGGGTATTCAACTAAAATTCAATGAGGTCCAGTTAGAGAAAATCTCCCAATGCAAAGGTCCGGAACTTCAAAATGTCTATGTTGCTTTATGAATTAGTGTGATATATATTGAAATAGCCTGTAGCTTTATCAACGTCTGCATGTAATCAACAACTGACTGCCAATCAAATACAGAAAGTACAATTCATAAACAACAATATTTATTGTGAATTAACTTTGAACTATACAGATATTAAATACTGTGGATATGTGTAATGTTCCTCTCTGGCGGCATTTAATAGGAGAAAATAAATAAAAAGCTTTTGAAAATATGTGCATCTTAAAAGTGCTTAATTTTAGATGACTTAACAGTTTCAGACGATTATAGAACAATATCAGTCTTTACACATCATAACAATTGAACAGTTTTAAAGTTCCTCTTTCTTTCCCTCTTATATTGCAGTCCCTCACTCACTTTTTTTAATTTACTGCGAGAATTGAGCTTGAGCTTGTCCTGCCAGGAGTTTAAATCTGGGCTGAAATGGTGTCAGGGCCATTCTCATACACACATGCAGGTGCTCATTGGTTAGCCTCGGTTAGTCTGCCCTGGAACGATATTTAGTTTTCATTTTGATCCTGGTGGACCGATCATATTGGGCTCTGAGACTGCTTATTTGTTGTGACCTCAGTTCTGACTTCAGAGGGAATGTTTGGTCAAACACTTTGTGTTTTGTCTCATAGTGGCGTTTTGGCACTTTTAATGAGCGCCACGGTCTCTGAACAAATGAGACACACTGGTTCTGTGCTCCCAGTGGGCAGGATGAACATGAATGAGTCCGTCCACTCAGGGTTAAAAGCTCTGTTCTCACTGTCCACTTTCCTCTTCTTGGAGAGCGCCATGTGTAATTATTTGTCTCTCCCTGTCTGCCACTAACTCGCCTGTTCACTCTCCTCTCCACTTCTCTCCCTGTATCGCTAATTATTCTCTTCACTCACTTTCCTCTCCGCTTCTATCTGCCGCTCTCTGGTCTCTTCTTCTGTGTTTCTCTCCCTGTATTGGTCACTAGTCTCTTTCGCCCCCTGTCGGCAGCGGTTAAAATAGAATCACCCCGTAAAAATTGAAATCCCCTTAATGTTAATGTATTGATTATAGGTCCGGGTCCGTAATGGTCGGCGTCTGGGACCGGATCCGGACCGCGGTCCGCCTGTTGCCGACCCCTGCGTCAAGTGCAACAAGTCTTCTAACAGGAAGGGCTAAATGGATTGTTTTTCATTGTCTTCCCGAGTGTTTGATATGACCGTTTCTAATCTGACCACATTCAGACGGACAACGGCGTCGCCTGGACATGAAAACATTCGGGGCTTAGCCCACAGTGTCGGCGGCCGCGGCGCTTCAGTGGAATTTTCTACTGCAACACCCCCCACACGCAAACACACAGGACTGTTACAATGAAGGCTCGATAATCAGCTCACGGCATATAGGTGTAAGCAGGGGTAAAGTGCTATCTTTTATGACTGGGGGACGGACCTCACCTCCTCTAAGGGGGTCCGGGGGGATGGTCCCCCGGGAAGATTATGTTTTTTAAATATTGAAGTTAAAAGCATCAATCTGGTGCACTTTGAGAGCATATCTCTCTCTCTCTCTCTCTCTTTCTCTCTCTCAAGCACACGTTTATTTCCATGCAACTCTCTGATTGGTTTATGCCTGATTATGCCTCATTCACTGAACACGAGAAATTACAGTTATGCCGTCCTCTCTTGTGTCATGATGAGGTTCACGTAAAGCATGGTTAATGTATTATATTATTGAGGGAGAATTGTCCGGCGCTACAGAAAAAACATTCGGGCCCAAAGCCCTGAATGCCTAGGCCAGGTGACGCCACTGCGGACAGCATTGTTATCAGAGACTGCTAAACCAGTTACAACTGAAAAGTAAGTTACAAACATATTTATAAAACTGATTTGCTCCCACCAAGCTTGAAATGTGGTTATGTCAATGCATACAACCTATTTGTTAATTTACGCAGAGATTTTGAAAGTATTCCCCTGACTGATATATAAACAGATCTGAAACAGCAGTTTCCTGTATGTTGTCTTACTGAGGACAGTCTCCTAGTAACCTATACTCCCCACTGAAAAGTATTCTAAATCTGTAAATCAGTAAGGGAAAATATTGTGAACAACACATTGATTTGGACCATCGTGCATCTTAACAGAACTCCTTTGAGGGCCAGTCATGAATGTATCAGATAACTGGATACCATTTTGTTTCTATGTGTTACCACAATCATGCACATTACTGTATATTTCTAAAAGATAGAATGCATACAATTCAATATGTATGTATTGTAATAAGTGTACTCTTTATGGATACAATAGTCATTTTGGGCTTTTTGAGAATCGTGACCAAATGTGGCAACTATTTCAAAACCACCTCAGCATAGTGTGGTTCCTGAGGCCTTGGACAGCCAAACAAATGTTCAACAACCAGAAGACCATATGGGACACTTCCAATATATATACATTTAAATATGTTGTGATGCTGTGGACACAGACTGACTTCTAGACCCTTAAGAAAACAGTTTTTCTCAATTGTGCTGTGTCATCAAATGGTCCCAAGTCCAGGTAATACTGATTTTGACCCAGGCTTTTTTTACTATGAGAGTCCTAGCATGACAATTGTCAGCTAATGTCTAGACTACAACTTGGTCCTTTCTTGTCATGTTTTTTTTTATCAGAAGGAAATTAGAATACATGTAGTGGGGCAGCAGGACACCACCCCTCATTCTGTAGGAAATGAAAAAGAAAAAAAGCCCTTGATAGCCTTAAAAAGTCATTTGCACTAAACAAGCACTGTCTGCCGAAATGTCACTGCAAAAAAAATTGAGGGTTTTGTATTAGCCACATATGGCTCTTGTAGTCGGGAATGAATGGTGACCCGAGGTTACGTTCGCACATTGATAGTCTGAGCAGCAATACTTCTCTCTATTAGAGGCTAAAGGGCTTTCTAAACACATTCATGGCTACACACTGTTAAAGATCTGGTTCTCCAGAAAAGCACACAGAGGTAACACCTTCATGCAACTCTAGGAAAATGTGTGATGCATTAAAAGGAGTGAAGACAAAGGTAGACCTGACCTTTAGAAAATATATGGATAGAGTGCTAAGGCATTTATCATTTTCTAATTAAGTAATGTGGCAAAGGCATATCTTGTGGGCCCAAAGACTGTGGTGAAATGGCTCTATCAGTGTGAAATTATTACAAAGCCATGTTTAATTAATGAAAATATGACCCAAGTGTCAGAGCTAATTCATCACATAGAACATGCCATTGTCTCAGTCTTTACTGTGGCAAAGGTCGTGGTATTATCATAAAAAGAATAGAAGCTGGAAAAGGCTATATTTACAATTCTATTTTAAATGATTGTAGAATCCGATACACTCACTTAAAATTCAGTTCATTGAAACGCTCCAGAAATGATCTTTTGTTAAAAAATAAAGATTCAGGGGAAAAATAAAAGGGAAGAAATCCAGTGTACCAACCATGTTAAACTGAATATACACTCACCGACCACTTTATTTTTCCACCTCAAAAACATTGCCCGTCTCCGCCCATCCCGTCTCCACCCATCACTCTTCTCCTCTGCTGCTGAAACCCTGATTCATGCATTCATCACATCACGACTCGACTACTGCAATAGCATCCTCTACGCAGTCTACGGTATACCATCCAACCTCCTCAATAAACTACAACATATCCAGAACTCTGCTGCCCACCTCCTCACCCACACCGGCTCCCGAGACCATATCACTCCCGTCCTCCAGAACCTCCACTGGCTCCCCGTCAGTCAAATAATTGACTTCAAAGTCCTCCTCATAACTCACAAAGCCCTCAACAACCAGGCCCCCCCCACCTCACAGACCTGCTGCACCACCACACCCCCTTCCCGCTGCCTCCACTCATCAGAAGCCAACCACCTATCCATCCGCATCAAGCACCGAACCTGGGGGGACAGAGCCTTCTCCGTCTGGAACTCACTCCCACAACCCATCAGAGACTGCACAGACCTCACCACCTTCAAACAACTTCAATTTGGCTTTTAATGTGTGATTGTTGTAATATTGCTTGATTTTAAATTTGACTTCAACTATATGTATATTTGTTGTTCTTTTCTTTTCACTATCTCTGTAAAGCGACTTTGAGCACCTGTAAAAGCATTTACAAAATAAATCTATTATCATTATTTATGTTGTACACCTTGCTAGTACCGGGATGGTCCCCCCAGCCTTAATTATTTGTGGCATAATACTCAACAAGGTGCTGGAAACATTCCTCAGAGATTTTGGTCCATATTGACACGATATCATCACGCAATTTCTGCAGATTTGTCAGCTACACATCCATGATGCCAATCTCTCGTTCCACCACATCCAAAAGGTGCTCAATTGGATTTAGATCTGGTGACTGTCGAGGCAATTTGAGTTCAGTGAACTCATCGTCATGTTCAAGAAACCAGTTGAGCTTTTTCACATTGCACGTTATCCTGCTAAGTAGCCATCAGAAAATGGGTACACTGTGGTCATAAAAGGATGGACATGGTCAGAAACAATACTCAGGTAGGCTGTGGCATTTAAACAATGCTCAATTGGAACCAAGGGGCCTAGTATGCCAAAAAAATATCCCCCACACTATAACACCACCACCACCAGCAGCCTGAACAATAGATACAAAGGATCTTGAAAGCAAGATTTATCCATGCTTTCATGTTGTTTACGGCAAATTCTGAGCCTACCATCTGAACGTCACAGCAGAAATCGAGACTCATCAGACCAGGCACAAAATGGCCTTTATTAGGCAAGGCAAGTTTATTTATATAGCACCTTTCAACACAAGGCAATTCAAAGTGCTTTACAAAAAATGAAAGACATTAAGAAAATGGCATTTAAAATCAGTCATTAAAAAGAAAAGATAATAAAAAAAACATTAAAAAAAAATACATGGATAAAAGTTACAGTGCAGTTTAAGATGTGAATAGTTCAATTAAAAGCAGCGGCAAAATAAACGTCTTCAGCCTGGATTTAAAAGTAGTCAGAGTTGCAGCGGATCTGCAGGTTTCTGGGAGTTTGTTCCAGATATTTGGAGCATAGCAACTGAACGCTGCTTCTCCATGTTTAGTTCTGACTCTGGGGACAGAAAGCTGACCAGTCCCTGGAGACCTGAGAGATCTGGATGGTTCATCATTTAGCAGGAGGTCAGAAATGTATTTTGGGCCTAAACCATTCAAAGCTTTATAAACCAGCAACAATGTTTTGAAATCAATTCTTTGACACACAGGACTTCAGAAAAGGAGTGATGTAATCCACTTTCTTAGTGTCAGTGAGGACTCGAGCAGCAGCATTCTGAATCAGCTGAAGCTTTCTAAGAGATTGTTTAGTGAGACCTGCAGAGACACCATTACAGTAGTCCAGTCTACTGAAGATAAAAGCATGGATAAGTTTTTCCAAATCCTGCTGTGACATTAGTCTTTTAATCCTAGATATGTTCTTTAGGTGATAGTAGGCTGATTTAGTAACTGTTTTAATGTGACTGCCCCAGTGAGATGATAGTGAACTGTTCATGAACTTGTCATGAAAAGTTCATGGAATATCAGTGAACCATATTCATGAACAGCTCATAACAAAGTTGATGAACTGTTCATGAAATTGTCATGAATGTTAAATGGCACTAGGGCAGTTCATTAACTACTCATGAAACTCCTGTGCTGGAATGGTTCATGAACAATTCATGGAATATGGTTTTAGGCAGTGAGTGTGTAGGGATATTCAGTTTTCAACCAAGACATATCAAGAACTTCATGAACAGTTCATACCCAGTCACTGAATATAATTCAATGGCTGGCTATGAACTGTTCATGTACATGAACTGTTCATGAACCGGCAACCATAGAAAACAACAATTATGTCAATCAAAATGGAACTTTACTCAAATTAACATACAAACATACATGTATACAGGTGGAGCACTACAATTAATCCTATCACTATTTGAAGCACAGTTCTTGATACTCAGCTGCACAAAAAAATGTGTTACGGGTCCCAAAAGCTTGGGTACCACAGAAACAATGAATGATTTCTGTAGAAAACAGAAAAGTGCAGCAGCAATAATTATACACAGGATCCGGTTGATCGTCTGGATTGGTTCTTATTCAAAATTCAAAGTACACAGTTACCTTCAAATAGCTGTACTTCACAAACATCACATTTCTCCATTTAAGTTATCCGTCTGTCACAGTCAATGACTGTATCTCAAGGAGAAATTCAACATAGTCAATATAAACACATAACGCTATCAAATAATACTTTCTATCAATATATCTATCTTTACAAAATATAACATATTATGGAGATCACAAAAATACACTGTCAATGTTAATAAACAAAAAACAAGGCAATGTGCTTGTAAGACTTCACTCAGGTAAACAAACCATATTACCCATGCGCAGCAGCTAACCTGCCTGCGAGCCTTCGCTCAGGTCACACTTACCCAGGCGCGGCTGAAGCCCGCGAAAATGGCATCTATTGTTGCCGACAGTTTAGTATTTTTAAAATACCGTTACTATGTCAAACATGCTCAAAACTTTCTGACACACTCTCCAGGGTTCATACACTTTTTCACCAATGATTTTCAATGACTTTTCCATGACTTCTCAATGACCTTTACCTCATTTTCCATGACCAAAAAAAAATTACCACTGAAAATGATTTATTTTAACATGGAACAGGAAAATAAGGTCTGCATATGAAACATGTAGTGCCTATCTAAAACAAATCCAATAGTAGGCTTACTAGATTCTACACGCTAAAGCAACTGTAGTCAGGGATGCAAACTCATGTATGAAAAAGGTGACAAGGATCCGAGCCCCCCGACCCCACGGAATATCGGCTTTAAAATGAGGAATAACAGGATGTTAGCAGTCAGAACAACTAAAGCAGCAGGTAATAACAGAAACGCCAAAGAGTCACATCTAATAGAAATATATAAACACATTTATTTTAATTGTGTAGCAGTCAGTTTATCATTTTGGCAGCACTGTAGAGCATTTTGAAAATGTATTTTCATGCCTCTGTGCAAGGCTTAGTCTTTCTATCTTTATAGCCACTGGTGTAGAGTAACTAAGTTCATAAACTCAACAAGTACTATACGTGGGTACAATTGTGAGATACTTGTACTTTATTTAAGTATTTCAATGTTTTGCTACTTTGTTCTTCTTCTCCTCTACAGTTCAGAGGTACATCCGCAAGCTACCCTGCAGTATACAAAGTCATTCAAACTAGCTGCACCTTTACCAGCTTTGAGAACACTTTCATGATCAATCATTATAAAACATATCATATATATTATTCTGAAATGGACCAATCTGCACAACGACTACTTTTACTGTCCCTACTTTCACTATATTTTGATGAGAATACTTTTCTACTTTTACTTGAGGAACATTTTGAATGCAGGACTTTTACTGTAACAGAGTATTCCTACACTCTGGTACTTCTACTTTTACTCAAGTACAAGATCCGAGTACTTCTACTTTTACTCAGGTACAAGATCTGAGTACTTCTACTTTTACTCAAGTACAAGATCTGAGTAGCATACTATACTTGTATTAAGTACAAGATCTGAGTACTTCTACTTCTACTCAAGTACAATATCTGAGTACTATACTTTTACTCAAGTACAAGATCTGAGTACTTCTACCTTTATTAAGTACAAGATCTGAGTACTTCTACTAAAGTACAATATCTGAGTACTATACTTTTATTAAGTACAAGATCTGAGTACTTCTACTAAAGTACAAGATCTGAGTACTTCTACTTTTACTCTAGCACAATATCTATACTTGTACCACCTCTGTTTTTAGCCTATCAAAAAAACTATTAGAAAACGAAGGCTAAAGCTAACGTTAGCAGATAGTGACAATGTATTTCTTAAATAATATTGCGACAGAAAAACTTTTCAGTTCACATCAGCTCTGCCGCTCTGCTCTGAACACCTGAACGGCCCGTTCTAACAGCTGTTCACCAGCGGTGCAGTCTGTGCCACAGTGACTCCGCACAGTTAACGAACCACCGTAGCTAATGTAGCTGACCCTCATCCCGGAGCAGCAGAGATCAGCCAGCCCGACAGGCAGGAAGACTCAAGCACACAGCTCGTGCTTCATATATTAAAAAATAACACCATGCGCGTCATGATGGCACATAACAGCTCGAGACCGCAGATTATTTCGGCGATTAGATCAAATGTAAATTATATATGACGCAACTTTAGTTACATTTCCATGACTTTTCCAAAACTTTGGGAAAAATATTGTTTTTCATAACTTTTCCAGGGCCTGGAATTTGCATTTTGAATTTCCATGACTTTTCCAGGTTTTCAATGACCGTACGAACCCTGACTCTCCTAAACATCTCCAACATCATATCTAATTCACACAAGTTAACATCGATCATTTTCATCATGTACTGACCTGTAGAAAACAGAAAAGTGCAACAGCAATAATTATACACAGGATCCGGTTGATCGTCTGGATTTCTTCTGAGGAGGGGGCGGAAGTGTCCCCCCTAAAATAACCCAGATGTCACCGCTCACCTGCCAAAGGTTCCACCTTGGCGCTACTTACTCATACTGCTTCTCAAACAGTACAGATAAACCATAAAATTATATGAATGTCACCAAAATAAATACAGATAATGTTCAGTTTCAAATTCACTATTGTTTTGTTTTAAGATGAATAGTTTTACAAAATAAAGAAATGTTCAAATAGTAGACGAATATTCAAGAGGTCTTTAAAATCATCACACTGATCATCAAAAGTTCATAAAATGCTCATGAATATTCAAAAATATTCTGAACTTGCCACAATCATCCAAAATTCATGAAATGCTAATAGTCATGAAAAGTTCATGAAATGCTCATGCAAACATGTTGGGGTTTTAATTATAATTTTGTGATTGGCTGGATCATGATAAGTTCATAAATTGCTCATAAAAGTCTGTCATGAGCAAAACAGGAACTTTATATGAATGAACAATGTTCATAACAATTTCATGAACTGCTCTTGAAAATAGTTCATGAGCATTTTAAGAATGTTGGTTCATGAACATGACAAGTGAACATATAATGAGTTGTTCATGAATGTTTCATGAGTGCTCATGAACAGCTCATAAAGTCATGAACTCCATCTCGCAGGGGTGTTGAAACTCAGGTCAGAGTCCATGACTACACCTAGATTTCTGGCTCTATCTGTTGTTTTGAACATTGCAGACTGAAGCTCAGTGCTAACTTGTATATGTTCTGCCTTGGCTCTAAAAACCATTACCTCAGTTTTATCTCTGTTTAATTGGAGAAAGTTCTGACACATCCAGTCATTGATTTGTTCAATGCACTTACTCAGTGTTTGAATTGGAGAATAGTCTCCAGGTGAAATTGTTACGTACATTTGTGTGTCATCCGCATAGCTATGGTAACTTATTTTGTTGTTTTTCATTATCTGAGCCAGTGGTAGCATGTAGATGTTAAAGAGAAGAGGCCCCAGGATGGAGCCTTGAGGTACCCCACATGTCATATTTGTCAACTCAGATGTGTATTTACTAGGGCTGTCAGTCGATTAAAATATTTAATCGCGATTAATCGCATGATTGTCCATAGTTAATCTCGATTAATCGCAAATTAATCGCACATTTTTTATCTGTTCTAAATGTACCTTAGAGGAATATTTTTCAAGTTTTCAATACTCTTATCAACATATGAGTGGACAAATATGCTTTATGCTAATGTTTATTATCATTTGAACAATGACAAATATTCTCATGAATATTAAACACAACAACCTCTGAACATTAGAAATATTCGCCTCAATTCAACCTGGAACCTCTTTCATACAATACAAATGGTGTGTGTGTGTGTGTGTGTGTGTGTGTGTGTGTGTGTGTGTGTGTGTGTGTGGTGTGTGTGTGTGTGTGTGTGTTGTGTGTGTGTGTGTGTTGGTGTGTGTGTGGTGTGGTGTGGTGTGTGTGGTGTGTGTGTTGTGTGTTGGAGCTATGTGCAACTCAAGGCATATGTTCGAACAGGAGCTGCCTGGACGCTGCAATCATGTTGCTGCAATCATGAGCGTGCTGACTTCTCCTACAATGTCCCGCTGTCTGGCTTCCTGCATCAAGTCAAGTGCTCGGCGCAGTTGTGGCGAAATGTCGCTCCTCTGTTTTCATGTAAACAGCTCCTTATATCCGTTAGCGCAGCTAGCTAGCACCAGATGCTAACAACAACAATGCACGTAAGGTCTCTCTCTTGCTCGCTCGGGCCACACATACACACACCCTCCTGGTCCTCCCGATGGCCAGTCGGTGCCTGACGGTGAGCGTGGAAGTGTGGTCTGCCACAAGCGGGCGGCAGGAGCGAGGCTGTCAGCAGATGGTATTTTAAACTCGATGCGCTCTGAAATTACGGGGCGGCCGAGAAAAAAAAATACACATGCGTTAATCGCGTTAAAATAATTAGTGGCGTTGATTTTTTTTTGCGTTAACGCGTTAACTTGACAGCCCTAGTATTTACCTATAGAAACAACGTTTTTTTCTGTCCTTTAAGTAGGATTCAAACCAATTTAGAACTGTTTCCGAAAGTCCCACCCAGTTGTCCAGTCGGTCTAGTAATATGCTGTGGTCAACAGTGTCAAACGCAGCACTGAGATCTAATAATACTCACACTGAAGTTCTGCCACTGTCTGTGTTTAAGTGGATGTCATTGAAGACCTTTACAAGAGCAGTCTCTGTGCTGTGGTTTGGACGAAAGCCTGACTGGAACACATCAAAACAGTTATTTGAATGCAAGAAGTTACTCAACTGTTGAAAAACAACTTTTTCAATGATTTAACCTATGGCAGGTTTGATATGGGCCCGTAATTGTTCATTACTGAAGCATCTAGATTAGTCTTTTTTAAGAGCGGTTTAATGACTGCAGTTTTCAGGGCCCGTGGGAAAATACCTGAGGGAAGAGACTTGTTTACTATATGAAGTAGATCTGAGGCCATGCAACGAAAAACATCTTTGAAAAATCCTGTTGGAATAACATCAAGGCAGCAGGTGGAGGATTTCAGAAGTTGAATAATGTCCTCTAGGTTTTTTATCATTAATCTGATGGAATTGTGTCATGGTCTTTGAATTGATATTAGGATATTAGTTAGTCTGTCGACGAAAGCAAACAAGGCACATGCGTTGTTTTTGGTAATGATATCAGAGAAGAAAGACTGTTGTGTGTTTTTCAATTCCAAATTATAAAGGCCAAGTCTCTCTTTATACATTTCAAAGTGAACCTGGAGATTTCTTTTTCGCCACCTACGTTCAGCTTTTCGACACTCTCTTTTTTCTCTTCTCAAGGTCATGGCCTTTCTCCATGGAGATATTTTCTTACCAATCAGTTCCTTTACCTTAGTTTGAGCAATGGCATCTATAACATTTTAAATTTTTTAATTAAAATGATCTACTCATTTACTGAGATGTTAGCAGGGGCAAGTGTGGAAGAAAAATTCTGAGTAAACATTTCCCTAGTATTTTCAGTTAAATATCGCTTTGTGGTTACGTCTTTTTGAAAATGTTTGTGGAAAGAAATAGAGCTCTCAAAAAAAACACAAGAATGATCAGAGAGTGCAACATCAGTCACCACAACCTTTGAGATATTCAGACCCTTTGAGATAATTAAGTCCAGAGTGTGCCCCTTATTGTGCGTGGGCTCCGTCACATGCTGAGTCAGTCCATAGTTATCAAGAGCACAAAACAGTTCTTTAGCCCCTCTGTCCTGGGTGTTGTCAACATGGTTTATAACACATTAGAATATGCTTTTGTTATATTTCCTAACAACAAAGTACAATTGTATCGCCCCTAAGCCTCACAGAGCCACTGTGGAGTCTTGTTTATCGCTTTAAAAAACATCACATATCCAGTCAGAGTGTTAAAGAGCTGTGAT
Source organism: Champsocephalus esox (assembly GCA_036324585.1). Classification (NCBI taxonomy): domain Eukaryota; kingdom Metazoa; phylum Chordata; class Actinopteri; order Perciformes; family Channichthyidae; genus Champsocephalus; species Champsocephalus esox. The sequence goes on from CM070479.1 coordinate 38,332,018, forward strand.
TTTCAAAACACAGGTCTGTGGCTATTGTAGCACCAAAGCTGGATTAAATTATACCTTTGATGAACTCGCCATACTGATAATGAACTATAATAGTTGAGTAAGGTAGCACAGGGCGAGTGGCTCTGCATGGCTAAAAAGAGCATGTTAATACAGAGATCAGAGGCTATGAGACTGGAGGGTTCTAAAATGACCCCATTCACCCTGCAGCAGTCTGTAATCACCACAATATAGCATGCAGAGAATTATTAAGCCTTTGTGAAAAATAGTTCAACCCTGGTTGAGAGGGAACAAAGCGCATCCTGAAAACATAACTTATCATCTAACAGCATGTAATGCGGGTAATAAAAAGCTTTTCTGTTGTTGTTTTACTACAGTATAGCTTTGAGTCCTGTTTTGCATCAGTGAGCCTCTCTTCTCATATTGTGGCAGCATTAACCACAACTATACACTAGAGTCATTTCAAAAAAGGAGCTTGATGGCTTGAAATGTTTCAGCAAACTAAACCTCCATTGGTAGACCGCAAGAGGGGACATTTTTCAAGTGTAGCAATTTATTGCTGACATTCAGCAACCTAATGGAATAAATCCATTGTTAGGCTACTTTAGTAAAAGTGCCATGACTTTCATATGTAAGAGCTTTCTCTCTTGCTCCAACAATCCTATCATTGTTATTCTCCAAATGCACATAAAAGCAATATTCAACGATTATTATGCATTTCTGAATGATTTCGGTTCCAATTCATGAAAACAAGGAGAAGCTTATGCTTGATACAATACAGTTGGGCGCCATGTTAAACTCTGCAAAAAAAGTTGTCCCATTTCTCAACAGGAGATATGAAGTACCAGGCTTGGATTTTCGTCATTTTAAGGGCAAGGCCATTTGGCCTTTGGTGTCACACATTTGTTCAGGGCGCAAAGGCCACATGCCAGGGCACAAAGGCCATTGAGGGAAACATTTGGATTTGGTGCTTACAAATAAATAACTTCACTTTTTATAAGAAAAACACACGAATGACATGGAAAACAAATCACTGTTTTAATGTCAAACAGTATATCATCATATAGACCTATGCCTCCTTAGTATTATCGTATATAAAATGAAATACTCTACTTTGAATAATTAGTGTTTGGTATTTTTTCCATCTACTACTTCTCCCATTCACAAATCCAAAATCTAAAAATCTAAAATTCTATTAATATGTAACAAATATATTCCATTTACGAGCAGAATAAACAGCCTTCAAGGGTCAAACTCTCCACATACATCATTCAGCAGTGCACAGTGAAGCTCAAACATTCAACTGTATGAACAAGCAGTACTTTGAAATGCAAAAGTGTGTGTGTCTTTAATCAACTCCTCACAGCTCCTCATATCTGTTCAGAAACTAGACAAAAGTTAAACATGTACAAACCACAGACTGTCTGTGTCATGGCGAATACAGTCGCTGCTTTAATTCTGTCTTTAGGACGTGGTTGTGAGTTTCGACGGAGCAGATACAGGTTAGTTTAGCCTGAGCTGATCGAATGGAGATCGCTCCATTCAGAGAACACGCATTTTAAAAGTTTTTCGCCTGCCGTCTTGTCTGCACACTTGTCAAATAATTAATTCATGGTTTTTACTAACCGTTGTCAGTATCTAGTTACTTCGGCATCATTTTGAAACGTGTATTACAATTAAATAACAGTAAAAAATAGGTTAATTTTGTTGTAGTTGGTTTCCACCAGAGCCATATAATAGAAGAGTCACGACAACGGAAGTCCAAAAACGGTTATCGTCACGTGGTTGATGTAGACGAGGATAGTTCCCCGGAAGTTCATGGCGGGCAATGTGAATGCATTGATAACAGGAGATAGAACTACGATTTTTGGTAATTATTAGTGAATAAAGGTTTTGATTTGCAATATTTATACAACAAATCGATGTGTATGTATTTACATCAATATGTTTTAAAAAATAAAATAGAATTTGCTAATATTAAGTCTATCTATGGTTTACATGTTAGGCTAACAGTGCCTTGGTTAAAGAGCCTGTTGCTGTTTATTTATAGCTTTGAATTCTTTCAAACCAATATTATCTTCTTAAACTTGTATGGTAGTCAGGAGCATCACTTTCTAATGTTTATTGATACATTTAGAGGGAGGGGATCTAAAGTAATGCTTTAAAATTCAGATTAGATTAATTTCTACCATTTTCTTAAATTCATGGTAGTTTCAGTAATCCCCTGGTAATTGAGGACACAAGTTATCTAAATGACTAATGTCATCTTTATGGCTTTCAGAAAGGACAGGAGACCGACAGGTGACTATCAAAGGACTAGCAACAGCAGCAGCATGATGATGATGTTAAATGTGTTGTTCTCATTCATAACACTCCGTTTGATGTCTCACTATGGGGATGCGCCTCATCGCGGAGCAAACAGAAGCATCAATCTCATTACGCCAATCCTGATTGGCTGGTGATCTTGACGTCAACGTCAGGGGAAATCACCCCCTATAAGTAGCCTGCGCCACGACGCATGCGTCATTCAAACACCTCTTCTCGCTTCAGAGCACATCTCGAATGGTAGCCGGGCTAGCTTAACAGTCCACAGACTGAACCCAAAGCTAATTTTCGGTCGACGGGCGTTAGCCGGCTACCCTATTCTCTCACAGAGGAGTATTATAGTCAACCTCGCCGTTCTTCCTCTGGAGTAAGGTAAGGTTTTGACTTCAAGTTAGCAACACACCAGTCACTAACTTGTGTTTTTTCCCTCACTACCGACACCACGGTAGCGAGGACACTTTTTTATTCTCTCTTTCACGGAGGAGAAAATGATTACAGGAATATTACCATACCAGGTAATATCCTTGAGAGAAAAAAGACCCACGCTGTCCTTTTCCCCCGCGGATTAAAGACAGATCGGTAAACAACTTTTTTCTCGAACGTACCTGTCATGAGCGGACCCTCTCCACGCCTCACGGCGAACGAGATGGATGCCTCTCCCCCTCACACCAGAGGAGTCAGGAACTCGGAGGCTCGGCGCTGCGGTTGCGGGTTGAAAGTGTCAGGCACAGACTCACACCAGATCTGTTCGTCCTGCCTCGGGCTGGAATATGCCCAGGAGGCCATCGACAACCCCGGCTCGTGCGGACATTGTGCCCGCCTCACCGTGAAGAGCCTCCACCGAAGGTTAGTACAACAAGTTAACCTGTCGGGACGGGACCCCCTCATGTCCACTGATCTGCCGACCGGCAATCAAGACACGGGGGCGTCTGCCACAGAGATGGAGCCCCTCACTGCGGTCTGGGGCTCACCGACAGCGGCACCCGCAGAACCAGAATCCCGCGCCATATCAGGCCGAGATCCGGTGGCGGCCAGAAGCGCGGGAACGGGGCCCCACGCTATACCAAAGCGGGGGCTCCCGACTGGACCTCACCATGGTTTCACCCGTGGAAGATGTCCTGGAGTTAGACTACATGGAAGACGAAGAGTACACCTCTGAGTTCCTCCTGTCTGACTCGGATGAGCAGGAAGACGACATCTTCATGTCATCGACTCAGGCTGCAAAGCCGGGAGCGATGGCTGCTCCCCCAGGCGACAGCATACCAGCTTCGCCCTGTCTCAGTATGGACCTACAAGCCGTGTGTCAGCACGCTGCGGCCAAACTAGACATCCCATGGCCCGAAGTGGCCAAGGAGACCTCCAGGTCCCGTTACGAGGGAAAACTTTTTTCCCAAACAACGAGGGAAAAGAGGCAACTCCTCCCGGTCTTCCCGGAGATGTTGGATGAGGTGTCGGTCTCGTGTAGAGACCGGCCCTTTAGCAACAAGGCCCCAATCCAGGGTGCCCACTCCCTTGACTGTGACGGTATGGAGAGGCTCGGCCTGCTCCACATACCACCTATGGAACCGCTGGTGGCAGCCCACCTCCTACCGAGGATGGGCCAGCCGCCAAGCAGGAACCCCACGCTGCCAGCAAAAACGGACCGATTCCAGTCTACCATGACGGAACGGGCCTACAGAGCCGCAGCATTGTCCGCCAGGGCTCTGAACGTTTCCTCGATGCTAAGGGCATCAGCGACCTGGAGACAGGGAGGAGCCTGCGCGCTCCCTTCATAAAACGGCAAACCAAAGGATGTTGGCTAGCCGTCTTACCCTCAAAGCCCACATGGCATGCAGCAATAGCAGCCGGGGACACCTTGATCGTGGAAAAAGCTCTGTGTTTATCGATCAAGTCCTGTAGGAATGATAAAATCACCCCGACAGGACATTGAAAAGAGATGTGCCCTTTTTGAAGGCACCACTCCTCAAACACCCTCCACTTACAGTCGTAAGGAAACTGTCAGCCTTATTGACGGAGGTACCGTGATACTTGCCTTTCAAATGTACGGGTTTCCGCTCAATGGAAATGCGATGTCAACTCACGATGTCAAGTTCCTATGTTCAGACGCCGCGGAACGAGACGACAGGTCCGCACGCCTCGCATTTCAGGTGTCGCCTTCCGTCCTCATCTGGAGTAGCTTTTAAATCCTTTGGGCAGAGGAAGTCCCGTGTTCTACGCAGCTCCGGATAACTTCCCTCGCTTGATGGATCAGTACAGGTCGCACTGTCTCTCGGTCGGGGGGTAGCTTAACATCAAAATAAGGCAGGAGCCAGCTGACTCCGGCATTCCCAAAGTACCTGCACAGCCTGTCTAACATCTCGAAGTAAAATCAGAGCAGCTTGAAGCCTGTAATTGCACGTTTTATTCCCGTGAACAAACTCGATTTCCTCTAACTGCCCAATGTAATCAAATGTTTCTACTTCAGCATTCAACCCACGTCTGTGCTCTGACGTCACACTCACGAGGTTTATGGAATTGGAGTCCCTGAGCCACAGCCACGTGTTTTGCTTCCTGACAGGTTCTTATAATACATTATGCATAAGCAATGTTTATTATGGAAATATTTGGCCTGCAACAGTAAGTCAATATTGAGGCAATTTATACTGAAGATTGATTGTTTATATGTACTTATACTAGGCCATACTATATATCAATGAAATTAAAAACGAAATTAATTACTAATTTTACATCACGTAATATGACGGGAAGCTCGTTACTAGCTCCTACCTGCAATATACTGCCCCTCGCTGGGTGTGCCTCAGGAGGGCTTATGACTGAAACAAATTGTTTCCAAGCTCTTCCTAATCACAGATGTTCGTCAAATGACCTTATAACAGGCTTAAAATCAAGGTTTCTTAGCAAAGTTATGCTGGCTCAAGGGACCCATGTCTGTTGTAACCTGCCCCTCTAAGTACGAGGTTTGACTCTGATGGTAGCCTGGAGTATACACGTGCTGCTTTTTATCGTTTAAAAAACACACTACAGGCCATAGCCTAGTGCTAGGAGGTATTATTCGAGCAACGTTTCTTTATTGAGACGTTAGTTCTCTCAATTATTTGTTAAGACTTGATTAAACTACTAATTTGTTACCAGTTTCTTTGACTCGTAGATGACTTGAAAGGGAAGCAGACATCCCTATATGCCTTTCTGTTGCATATTATATTTTAAGTTTACAATCAAATTGCTTTTGGTTGACATAGTAGCTCGTTTCTTTGACATCAGAAGCATTTGCTGGATTCTCTACGACACATATAACATAGTATTGTCATATCATTTAGAAACACCGGAAAAGTCGGCATGAGTGTGAGTTGAGCTTAAGTAGCAGTCCTGAAGAACCATCATAGCCCAGGAAAAACAAAAGACATTCATATTTTGTCGAGAAGATTGTCTGTGAAAGGCAACGGTATTTGTTTGAGGGGGGTAAAACAGCGAACCTTTGCAGGGGATGCCCACTGCGAGGTGGACAGAATCAGACCTGAATCCAGTAGATTTACAGGCATGGACTATGATTCTTGTCATTAGTTCCATAACAGTTAACAGGCACAGCATGAATCATGATATGGGCCATTTCCCAGACCTAGCACACAGTTTAGCGTTGTTCCTGGAGAAAATCAGAACTGCAGCTAAGGCCAGGCGAAAAACTGCAGATGGAAGCGCGTCCGGTCCCTCCGTGGTATCCGGGGGTGATAGCAGGCTCTGCAAATGCATGATCCCAGAGACAGGTGGGAAAGCAGGCCCAAGCGGTGGTATAAATCCTCCTCAGTACAGCAGCACACGCCGGTGGAAGCAGGCAAGCCCGTAGCGTGGATCAACTCCGTCTCTCCGCGACGACTCTGAGGTTTAAAATACACTATCCTGTACAGCCGTATTCTATCAGGTGGGAGCAAGGCCTCGTAGATAGCAGATCGCTGGGCAGCCATCAGGTGAGACGCTCGTCAATCTTCGCTCCGTTACTCTTCGCTCCGTCTCGGAGGTAAAACACTCTGTTACTCAGACGGTCCTCGGCACAGTTAGCATACAAACTACTACTGTATAAACCAGGGATGGCTAAGTTTGTAAGCAGAGATGTGCTAGTTGGCTAACAGTTGCAGTTGCTAACAAGGTAGTGCGAGATGTAGAAATTGCCGCTGCCTCCAATGAGTGATGACTTAAGGCACATAGTCTTAGGTCTGCGTGAACACCCTGCTGGTTAGTACTATGAATCGGTCCCTGTAGCGTTAACCCTTGATGCGGTCGTTGGTATTGGTGTGAAGCTGTCGATTCCTCTGACAACGCCTAAAGAGGTGGTCTCGTGGTCGCTCGCTATGTAACTCTGAGAGAGGTTCATTGCCTGGTGTGTCGTAGGTCGCCTTCAAAAAATGTGAATCACACTATTTGCGCTCATCGATTGTTTGCTATCTATGCTGTGTTTAGCAATCATCCTGCTAACCTATAGGGTTCAGATTCATTCTGTGAGACCTGCCTTTCCTCACTGGTCCCTGTCGATAAGAGAAAGGCAGTGGTACTATGTCTTCAGAGCACCTGTCATCGGTGAAACCTCCTCACTGCCCATAACGTCCTCTTTATGTGTTGTAATGTTTTAATGCTCGTTGTCTGATTTATAATCCGTATGCGACCGTCCGCATAGTCTGTGATGTGCTCTCCAGATTAACCGCAGTATGTATAATATACTGGACACTTTATTCAAGTATATAGTATTAAGCCATGCTAGAGTTCATTAATTTGACTCTCAAGCCTTAAGAAGACAACGTCCTCCAACATGGATAAAGAACTGCCTCTTTAACTTTGCACAACCGTGCACATAGGTTATGATTACTATTCATGCAAAGGGGTTTCACTATACATTGATAATCGTCAGATGCAGTTGTTACAGCTTTATATTGTTTTTCTCAGGAGGACGAATATACACAGACCTCTCTCCTTTTAATCCTCAGATTAATCCTTCCATTACTGATTTAACTTTGCGAGATCAATTATACACACTGTTTTGACACATTCAATGTCTGACAGTTCAGTTTAGGGGAGTCAAGGAACCCGTAATAATCATTGACCTAAAACTAACACTGTTTTCTTTGTCCCTTTTTCTTCCATGCCTGAAAGGCTCGCATTATTTGCCCTATGACACATGCGTCGGCCAACCATGTGTATTCGATGGCCTGACAACACAACACGAGGGTTCTTCTCAAGCGCGTGATCTCTGCCTAAGCTGGACTGCCCCCAGATCGACTATGTCCCATGTTTAAGAATCTGCACAGCCACAACCGCAGATCTATATCCGCCTACCTAACCCTGAGTATCCTGCGGCCGTCGGTCATCTTATTGCCACTACCAGCGCCCGATATCATGCCTAACTATAAATGAGTTCCTTGCCTGCAACAAACAACTATGAGCTCGTGCACTACTCGATGTTGAGTAAGTTCAATGATGTATATCTGTAGAATCCTGTTATTGATTACTGGTGGTTGCTGGGTCTAGATTATATTTATTTCTTTATAGTTTATTTTACCCCTCATAGATGCATGCTTGGGGGGGGGAGCTCATTGTCGCTGCCTCAATGACCTTAGACTGGGACAGTCTTGATAGGTAGTATATTCCTCCTCAAAGCGCGGTGCTGGGGGGGGGGTAGGCACTGGTCAACTTACAGGCCTTACTCATTTCTGTATCGCTAGGTAGTATATTTCCCTCAAAACAACCAACGCGGTGATTAAGGGCGGATGGCTTTTAGGGCTGTTACCGGGCTTAACATTAGCTGTCACATAGGGTAGTATATTCCCCTTCAAAGCGTGGTCATTAAGGGGGAATGGCTTTTCGAGGCTGTTTCCCGGCCTTCACATTAATTATCATAAAAGTCAATAGGTTGTATATTTTCCCACCTCAAAGCCGTGGTGCTTAAGGGGGATGGCTTTTCGGGCCTGTTCCAGGGCCTTCATTTCTTTAGGTAGCATATATAGGTGTATA